>OVBE01007117.1:0-18888 GCA_900406425.1 Iberis pinnata | reverse complement strand
TGGTTTAAATTAATCTCTTTTGGTTTAAGAATAATTTGGTGATTGATTTTGGTTAAACTTGGTTTCGATTAGATAATTTCCGCTTTACCGACTTCATTTAATTGCTTAATAATTTCCCGTTTTATCGACTAAAACTTGTATCGCTTAATATTTTCCGGTTTTTATTCGATTCGGAAATTCACGGATTTCGGATTATTAATTAAATGTAAACATAGTTTATTTCCATTAATCATTATGATTACATTAAATACATATCCGAAACATTTCCGATACAACCGAAATATAAATACAAAACGAAAAAAAATTCTCGTCAAAATACGGGTTTCCACACTACTCACGTCGGGATCTGATGCCCGGAATCCACTAGAATCACTTTAGTTATATAGAACATACATCAAGCTTTCAAAACCAACTTTAAGCATGTGCAAAGGCCTAGAAGCCGCCTTGATATAGTGGGCCAAACATGGCGGCATAATAGTTTCTTCTTCTGTCAAATCCAGCTCCATACTTAACCATTTCTTTGTTCTTCTGTTTTTAGTAATGTCACATGCCTCTCACATGACTCTCACTTAACTCGAGTTGGGCTTCAATTAGGCTCGATTTACACTTCATTCAAATTGGCTTAGATAAGGCTAACCTTCTCCTTGTTCAGAGTCTCTCCTAGATTTAGTCTTTTTTACATTAATTCAAAGACATATGCCTACAGTAATGTTTAATATAAGTAGCATTTATTTATCTCATGTTATTAATATCATCCGATGATAAAAGTATATAAATATTACATTTATGATTTATCAAATAAAATACACTACTACACTTAAAAAAAAAATAGATAATCAACAACATATGGGTTATCGTAACAAATACGAGTACAAATATGAAACATATAAACACTAGAAGAATGTGTTTATGACATGATTTTATAGATCTTCGTAAAATTCTCTATTCTTGTTATCCAAGAAAATATTATATATTGAAAAACAAAAAGATTAAATAATTTTTAAAATGAAAAAATATAGAGAAATTCCTTGAAATACCATTAAAAGATGTTCAAATTCCAAAAATATCACGTATTCTTAAAAGTTCCAAAAATTACTATTGAATTATTTTTCTCCAAATATACCACAAACATATAAGTGGATTTTAAGGGTTTAAAATTTAAATTTTGGGTTTGGGTTCACTAAATAGAGTTTATGTTAGTTTTGAAAATGGTAGAGTTTGACTTGTGAGGTTTTGAGTTTAAATTTGAAGTTTTAAAACTATTTCAAATATGTGATATTTTTGAAAAAATTATTAATAAATTAAGTGCGAGTGGTATTTTTTAAATACACCTAATTTTTGTGTTATTTTTGAGAACACCCCAAAAATATATCATATATGCCGAAAAATATATCAAATTTATAGAATATAAGAGATTCTCAAAAAATACCACAAAATTAGGTATATTACAAAAATACCACACACTACTAAAAATTTCAAAAAAAAATTTGTTTCAAAAATACCACAAATTTGAATAACTTTAAAATTTATAATTAAATCATAAAACCTCATAATCAAACTCTACTCCCCTCAAAACTAAACCATAAACTTTATTTAGTGAATCAAAACCCAAAATTTAAAATTATAAACCCTTAAAATTCATTTTATTTTTTGTGGTAATTTTGGAACATTTTGAAAGTTTGTGGTATTTTTGAAAATTTTTGAGAGTGGATAGTATTTTTGAAGTTTAAACTTGAAATTTGAAAGACTTCCTCTAAATTATAATGGTACAATATAAAATTTTAAAAATGAGTGGCTTGGCGTGAAAACAAAAATGTGTTTGTAAAAAAGCACCTCTCTTTGTAAACGTTTCCTTGTAAAAGCACCTCTCTTAAATTTGTTGTGATGCTCTTTTCATATTAAATAATATTCAATGTTTTTGTTCTGACAAGTGACGACAATACATAGAATAGAAACAGATGGCTTTTACTGACACCTGAATACTTCACCTGAATTTTCTCCCCACCTCCTCTTCTTCTTCTTCTTATCTCTTTCATTGATCCTCCCTCCTCCTCCTCACCATTGCTTCAAGATGTCTTACAGTGACCCAAACCAAAACCCTATTCCAGAAACTTACCTTCCAACGACCAATGACACTAACTCCATTGAGGCTGAACAAAAGCTCAAACTTTACCAAGCTTTCATCTTCTCTGTTCCAATTTGCTTCACATTCATTGTCCTCTTCATCTTCTACCTTATTTACCTTCGTCGACAAAGTAACACTGTTGATTTGTCTTCTCTTGGAATGCGCACCAACAATCTCTCAACGGTACTATTAATTAATATTACAACATTTGATTAGTTTAGTTCTGTAATGACTTTTTCAAATCAAATATGAATAGATTGAATCAGGACTAAGCAAAGAATTGAGAGATATGCTTCCAACTGTCGTCTTCAATGAGAGTTTATCAGTTAAAGATTCCCAGTGAGTTCTCATATCTTTTTATTTATTTTAATAATTGACAATTTTTTCAGATATTTTAAAAGACATATTATCTTATAAAACGTTGGTCATATAAAGTATTCAAGACAGCTACGGTACGTGATTTGAATTAAATTCTATTGGGATTAGATTTGTTCTATCAACTGTGAAATAAATACTGGTGAATTTTTTTTTCATTTTCAAAAAAAAGTATTGATGATTGGCAAATGGATAATGTGTCTTCTGGTCAAAATTGAACCCAATAGTGCAATTTTGGTTTATAGATTGAATGATTTAGGATAGTTTTGAGTTTGTGGTTTCTATAACTTGTGCAAGATATTATTGTGTGATATGGAAGAATCCTTATTGACTTGATCACAGATGTTCAGTGTGTCTTGGGGAATACCAAGTAGATGAGAAGCTTCAACAAATCCCAACATGTGGGCACACTTTTCACATGGATTGTATTGATCTTTGGCTCACTTCACATACCACTTGCCCTCTTTGTCGTCTCTCACTTATCACTAAACCTTCTCCAAACCGGTCCAGTCACAGTCCAGAGATTGTCTCTTCCATGGAGAACTCTAATGGAGGACAAGGAGCTTTGTCTCAACAAGAGTCTCAGTCAATAAGTGAAGCAGCAAGTCATATCGATGATAGCGATATTATTGGTGACCAGGATAGTAGAGAGGCCCTTTTCGAAACACAAGAGAATGACATAGACATCGTAGGGACATCTGATGCTTCTTGTAATTGTAGACTTGGTTAAAAAAAAAAAAACCCCATAAAGCTTTGTCTATGATGATGTTTTACCAACTCACATACAAACATGACTGTTTATCCTCTTTACACTCTTCAATTCCTACTGGTGCTTGGATTGTAGATAGTGGTGCCATATGACATATTTGCTCATACTTGTCATTATTTTCAGAGATCAAACCAGTACAAAATATAACAGTAACTCTTCGAAATGATGTTAAAGTTACTATTACACATATAGGAATCATTCATTTTACTGAAACATTCATAATGCATGATGTATTACACATACCACCTATTCACTTTAACCTGATTAGTGTTAGTTCTTTAGTTCAACATAGTAGATGTTCTGCTCATTTTTATGACGATTGTTGCATTCTTTAGGACCTTACACAAGACTTGATGATTGGGAAGTGTAACTTAATTCATAATCTCTATGTCTTCACGAAAAAGGATTTCAAATCTTCTCAAAACCACTTATTTTATGCTGCCTTGGTTTAATGATGGAGAACTATGGCATCAACGCCTAGGCTATCCTTCTACAGCCAAGTTACAGTGCCTATCTTCAAAAGTCTCTTTACCTAAAAATACTTTTCATTCTTCTAATTGTTCTATTTGTCCTCTTGCAAAACAAAAACGTCTTCCTTTTGTTTCACAAAACAATTTAGCTTTGAATGCTTTTGATCTTTTACATTTAGATATTTGAGGTCCTTTTGCTCATGAAACAATTGAAGGTTACGAATATTTTTTTACCAGTTTTGATGATTGAACTTGAGTTACTTGGATTTATCTTTTAAAAACAAAAACCTTTGTTCAATCTAATTTTCATGCCTTTTCAGAAATGATTGAAACCCAATTTTCTTCTCATGTTAAAGCTATTCGATCTGATAATGCCCCAGAATTGAAGTTCCCTGATCTAATTCATCAAAAAGGTATGTTTCACTACTGTTCTTGTGTCGATACCCCTCAGCAAAACTCTGTATTTGAAAGAAAACACCAACATCTTCTTAATGTTGCTAAAGAATTATTTTTCTAGTCAAATGGGCCTATTTTTTATTAGGGTGGATGTATTCAAACTGATGCTTTTCTTATCAATAGAACTCCCACCCTTTTGTTAGATAATTTGTCTCCTTATGAAAAATTGATACACAAAGTCCCTACTTATTCTTCATTGCGTGTCTTTGGATGTTTATGTTATGTTCCTACTCTACCAAAGTCTAGAAATAAATTTACTCCTAGAGCAACAAAATCAGTGTTCTTAGGATATCCATCTAGTTTCAAAGGTGATAAGGTTCTTGATTTAGATACAAATCAGATTATTATTTCAAGCAATGTTGTTTTCAATTAAAAAGTTGTTCCTTTCAAACATACAGTACATTCATCATCACACTCTGATTTGTTTACAAATAAAATTTTTCCACTTCATGTTCCTGATATGTCCTTTGCATCATCTTCTACATCCATGCATGTAGTATCTGCATTTAATGTTCATAATCATGTAACATTTGCACCTGCTGACCATACGCCTGTAACATCTAATGTCCATTCACCTATAGCATATGCATCTTCTACTGATGCATTATCTACATTTGCATTGTCATCTGCTCAACCTTCTGCATCATTGCATTCTTCACCTGCATATCTTTCCCCATCTGCATTACATACTACATCATTAGATATCAACCCACTTAACACCATTCCATCTTTATCTACTACACCTATATCACCTAGTGTACTCTTTGATCACAATGGTAGGCTTCGTAGATCTTCTAAGATGCCATATTACCTGTTTGAGTACCACTGCTATCTTTCCAATTATAACTCACTTCCTCCAATTGATAAATCCATTTCTTACTTTTTGTCCACTGTCCTTTCATACGATCATTTATCACCTTTACCACAGAAACAGAACACATATCTTTTAAACAAGCCATAATGTCTCCTTGTTGGACAAAGGCAATGAATGAGGAGCTTGCTTCTCTTGCACAGAATCATACTTTTTTAGTTGTCTCTTTACCTCCGGGAAAAAATATTGTTGGCTGCAAATGGGTCTTTAGACTCAAGTACATACAACATGGTACCATTGATAAATACAAGGCCCGTCTAGTGGCAAAGGGATTTACACAACAAGAAGGGATAAACTATATAGATACTTTCTCTCATGTGGTAAAACTAGCAATTGTCAAACTTATTTTGGGATTCACAGCTCGTCTAGGTTCGAGTCTTTCTCAAATGGATGTCTCCAGTTCCTTTATTCATGGCAATCTTGATGAAGAAATCTATATGGCATTACCACATGGTTATACTCCTAAGGCTGGTGAATCACTTCCTGCAAATCCGGTATGTAAGTTGCACAAATATCTTTATGGCTTAAAACAAGCCTCAAGACAATGATATACATGTTTATCCTCTGTGCTGTTAGCTGATGGTTTCATTCAATCACCAGTAGAAAATACATTATTCACAAAGGTAACAGACACATCATTTTTGTACTACTGGTATATGTAGATGATATTGTTATTGCTAGCAACTCATCATTAGTTGTACTACTGTTAAACATACTCTGCGTAAGGCTTTCAATATAAAAGACATGGGTCCAATGAAAAACTTCTTAGGACTGGAAATTGCAAGGTCATCAAAGGGGATATCAGTTTGTCAACGTAAATACACACTTGATTTTATCTCTGATGTTGGTCTTTTAGTTTCAAAATCGTGTACAGTTCTTATGGATCCCACTGTCAATCTCAGTCTCAGTTCCGGTACTCCTCTTTCCACTCCTACTTCTTATCTTGAACTTCTTGGTCGACTGCTCTATCTTACTCTCACACGGCCTGACATTATGTTTGTTGTGCACATATTAAGCCAATTCCTTTCCAAGCCTACTGATATACTTCTTCAGGTAGCCTACAAAGTTGTTCATTACTTGAAATCAAATCCATGCCAAGGCTTATTTTACTCTCCTGATATTGAATTGTGCTTAAATACTTTTGCTGATGCTGATTGGGCTTCATGCCTTGACTCACGTCGAACAATCTCTGGCTATTGTGTTTATCTTGGATCTTCTTTGATTTCATGGAAATCTAGGAAACAAAGAGTAGTGAGTTGGAGTAATACCGAGGCAGAATATCGTGCCTTAGCAGATGCTACTTGTGAACTGCTTTGGATTGCTCAGTTCGGGATTTACACCACTGTTACTTCTCCGACAAAAATGTATTGTGATAACAATTCGGCTCTTCATATAGCTTCAAACCCTGTTTTTCACGAGTGCACGAAACATGTAGAGGTGGACTATCACAAAGTCCAGGTTTAATTGAAGCTTGGTTTCGTCAAAACATTTCATGTTGATACTCGGAATCAACATACCGACATCTTCACCAAACCATTAGCATCATATTCTTTTCATCATCCTCTTAGCAAGATGAATATTTCAAGTCTCTATCTCTCAAAAGCTGTTCCAGATTGAGACTTGAAGNGGGGGGGGGGGGGGTGTATTAAGATAGCTAATGTTGTTAACTCTATGTTATCTTACTGTTAGTTAGTTAAATATCTGTGTATATAAACCTCTGTAATTAACTCTTAGTCAATTAATGAAAGATCTATTTTCTTCATTCTCTCTCTATGTTATCGTAATAGTGTGATATTATTTTTTTTGGGTATGTAACTTGTATAATTGATAGGAGTCAAAGAAGAGATTGATCCACATAGGAAAGGAAACATTTCCCTAAAAATCCTCTTTAGAAAGTTATGAAGTGACTTGTTAGTTTATCCCATCTTCCTTTGTTTTGTAAAACAACTAAATATTATTCTAATAGATGATGAAAATTTTTATTTATATTTCACCGAATTCAATTCAATTAAATAACCTGAGCTTTTGTGTCAACCTTACAAATTTTAGATATTTTGGATTCCAAGATCCAAGTTTTAAGTCATTGCCACTAGAAAAAGTGGTATTAGCAATTAAATAACCTAATTATACCAAATATATTATAAGATTAGGTGTTTACAAATTATGTTTCCAAATCAAATTAATTTTCATGATTCTGGACCACTTTATAACATATTAATCGTCCAATTAAATAACCTGAGCTTTTGTGTCAACCTTACAAATTTTAGATATTTTGGATTCCAAGATCCAAGTTTTAAGTCATTGCCACTAGACAAAGTGGTATTAGCAATTAAATAACCTAATTATACCAAATATATTATAAGATTAGGTGTTTACAAATTATGTTTCTAAATCAAATTAATTTTCATGATTCTGGACCACTTTATAACATATTAATCGTCCGATTCAATATAAGAAAACAGTCGTTTTACAACCACATAAAGACAATTGCAAATAATTACAACTGATTTGCGACTATCTTACAACTATTTTATGACCACCAAAGTTTAGCCGTAAAAGTTGAAAAATAATTTCAAAAATGTAAAGATGCAAAGTAATAAACAATTTACTATCATTTAGTGACTAATTTACCATTACAAGCGGCTACATTGTCGAAAAATAAATTTAGTTACAAAGTAGTCATTAAATGTATTACTCATTTGTAACTACTTTGTGCGGTTGGAATGTAATAAGACTTTGGTTGGAAATACCTATCCATATATACACATTTTTATAATTTGAGAAGTTAATATAACCAAACTAAGTACCCACTATTTGTAGTTATAAAAGAGTCGCAGATTCATGACAAAGCAATGGTAAAAATTGCTTATATATATGGACACACCATCTCATTTTCACTTTTAACCAAATATAATCTATCTCATATAAACAAAAAATGTCTAATAATTTGAATTATAAATAGTGGGTATATAATCTGATTGATGAATCTACCGAGAAGTTTTTTGCACAATTCGCGATAAGTTGTGGAGTTTATGTCTGTTGCAAGTAGTAAAAAAATAGCGCAAAGTAATNGTTAAGTTTTATTGCCCTCATAATAGTTTTTAGAATATTAAATTTCTCACATGACGTAAAATTTGGACTCATATATATAACATAAAATTTATGCCAAGTTATTATGTTTGGTACAACCATGAAGAAAAAATAAATATAAATTTAGTAATACAAATTATGCAAGTGGTTGTAACGTTATCATGATAGATAATGCATTTCATGGTGCCATAAATTTTGATAATTAATTAATTATCATATGGTCATAGAAATTACATAAAATGTTGAAGAATCTAATAAAGAGGCACATAATTTTTACAATAGGTTAAAAGTTGAAAAAGGTCCACTATATTATGGTTGCTACTATTATTTGTGATTCCCTACATATATTGGTTATAATTTGGTTGTAAATATGCGACCAGTTTGCCATTACACTATTTAACGACTAAATATTTGCGGTTATTTTGTGTATCCAAATTAATTTTACGATTACTTAGTAACTAATTATGTAATTACAAAATATTTGTTTTCTTGTAATATTAATACTTATATTTGTATATTTGTTTTTTTTTTATAAAAATGATTAAGTAACCAAATCGCCTCCTTTTCCCAACGCTGACGGTATTTCGGTCCGTCGGCGTTAGATCTCCTTGTGTTCTCCTGTCTTCCTTCATCACATCTCCTCTCTTCTTCTTTTCTCCAAAGGTTCAATTTTCTCAAGTCATTTACAGGTTTCTCCTGCCATGTTTACCGGTGAAATCCGGTTGGTTTCCTTGACTATGTCGCAGATCTGGCTCAAAGATCATGTTTGGTATGGCGGATTTTATCTCAGTCGTTTCCCTGCTCAGACTGGAGTCCACAATGTCGGTTTATACCGTTTTCTGCATCTTGAAACTGCTATAGTACATATATAACAATGTGTCTCTACCGAAAACTTAGATGAGTCCTCCGGTGGCCTCTTTATTGTTGTTTGGCGAGTTGGTACTGGTAAGTGTGGTGCTTCGTCTCGGTGTTGTATTATGGATATACCTCTTAGATGTTTGGTGAGTCTTTCGTCTAAGTATGAGTTTTAGCCAAAGATTTATTGTTTTCCTAGTAACTTTTTTAGGATTAAGCCTCTTTTCCCATATTTTATTGATTTATGCAGTTTACTTACTGTTTTATGCAGTTCTATTGCTGCTTTGTGTAGATCTTATACTACTTTGTGTAGATATGTTACTGCTTTGTGCAGTTGGTGGTATGCTATGTATTCTATGATTTGGACTGTTGGTTTCTGCAATTTTCTTTTGACTATATACCTCATCTTTGGTGCAGTCTCAAGACTTGATCTCATTAAAATTTTGATTTCATCCAAGATCCAACTATTTTGGTTGTGTTTGAGCATTTTGTCTTAAGATTACTCTGTTTTAAAGTTGTTTTGCCTTTTGGTTTCTTTTGTTGGAGTTAACTTTTTGCTAGCAGGGATTCAACCTTCAAGTTTAGGTCGGAAGCTCATTCAACTATTATGCTCATGTGTTATTAAGGCCTTTGGATTCATCTCATGGTGTGGTGAGATGCAAAATTTCCATAGTCTCTGAAGTTCCTGCATTTAGACATTACGTCGTAGCAGCAATGATCTTGGAGCTAAAATCTTTTAAGCGACTTGCCTTTTCTAATTATTTCAACGATTTAATTAATGTTTTCATTGTAGTTGCGTTGTCATGCAATATATTAGAGTATGTTTTATCTTAGTATCTTTTTATTTATGTTTTTGTCTCAGACATTTATGTTAAATTGTTTGTATGTAAGATTTTTCAAAAAAATTAATCTAATAAAAAAGTTGTTTGACAAAAAAAAAATATATTTTTCTAATTTTAAAAATCTAAATTTTAACATATACTTTCACTACAAAATAGCACTGGCAAAATCTAAAGAATTACCGATGGAATTACTATTAGTGCTAAAACGGCTAGTGGAAAGAAAGTACGACCAATCGGAACGTTAAAAAATAAAACCAAAATATAGAACAATCCTCCGACTGAAATTAAAAGTGAACGTGACAATTATCCGAATTATAATAGTATGAGTTATGAATTTATATGATTATCCGATATATATCAAATAACGACGTAATATTCTCTCTCCCTCTCTCCTTGGACCACGTCCTCCGCTTCTGACTTTTTCCTTTTTGTTATTTCTTCGCGAGAGAGCAAGAGAGATCTCAAAGCTAGGGACTTTATTTTGTTCTCTCACACATGACCCTGAACCCTAGAGAGGGATGAGAGAATTCATCCTCGATTTTGAATACATCGCCGAAGGATTTTGTTGGTACTTTCTTCTTCTCTTTGACTTCTTCTCTGACCTTTTCATCTCAATTTCTCTCTTCTTCTTTGCCCTAATTACAGACCTCTCCTCTTTCCTCTTCTGTCTCAATTTGATTTCTTAAAATCAAAAACCCCTTTTTTTCCCCTATGGGTTTAATCAAGAACACAGTTCACTACTGTTGTGTCTCGAGAAACAATCAGATTCTTTACGCTTACAATGGAGGAGACCAAACCAACGAGAGTCTCGCTGCTCTGTGTTTGGAAAAGACTCCACCTTTACACAATTGGTACTTCGAAACTTTTGGTAAGAGGACTTTTGGGTTTCTTATGGGAAGTGATGGGTTTGTGTATTTCGCCATTGTTAATGAGGTTTTAGGGAAATCTAGTGTTCTTAAGTTTCTAGAACATCTGAGAGACGAATTTAAGAAAGCTGCGAGGAACAACTCTAGAGGAAGCTTTACTGCTATGATTGGTTCTATTAATGTTGATGACCAACTTGTTCCTGTTGTCTCTAAACTCATTGCTTCGCTTGAGCGTGTTGCAGAGGCTAATAACAACAACGATTTGAAGATTAGTAATACTAATAACAATGTCACTGAGCAAAGCAATGAAGCTGCAAGTTCCACGAAAGCTCCCCTTTTAGGGAGGTCAAGTAAGCAAGATAAGAAGAAAGGGAAAGATCATGTGATCACAGTTAGAGGCATTGAGCTTGAAGAACACAGGAAATCTAATGATAGAGGGAATAAAATAGAACGCTCTGATGATTCTTCTTCTGCAGCAGAAACTTCATTGGAGAAAGAGTATGTACCGTCAAGCAGAGGACGTCCTTCTTCTCAAAGCTTGAAACGGAAATGGCGACGCCTAGTTCAGATTGTTCTAGCTATTGATGCAGCGATTTGCTTGACTCTCTTTGGTATTTGGTTGGGAATTTGTGAAGGCATCAAGTGTACACGTTCATGATCTACAAAATGGTTTCTGATTACACAGACAAACTTCGGATATAGACAGTCTATTCTTTAAAAACTTGCTCCCTTGTGAAATTCCACTAAGGCAAAAGCTATGCAGTATTGTTGATTGTAATGTGAAAGATATAAGGCTCCCAAATTCTAGTTTGGCTTATGTGTTGCTTTAGTTAAAGCTTTGTACAGATATGTACAGTGCCACTATGTTTCCTGTCCGGTGTTCTTCATGTTTAAAATAGGGGTGGGCGGATATTCGGTCCGTCTCAGTTCTGTTTGGTTTCTGGTCTTTTGGTTTCTTCAATATTGAATCCATATAGGAACTACTAAAAAAGTTCGGTTTGGTTATACGTTGGTTCGGTTTGGTTTGGATCTAAGATATTAGATACTTTTGAGAGCCAAAATATAATGGTTCCAATTCGGTTTAGATATTTAACCGAAAGAATCAAAAATATCCAAAATATTTTGAACCAAAAATATCCAAAATATCTGAAACCAAATATATCAAAAAGAATAAAAAATATCCAAATATCCTATACGAAAATACTAGAAAAAAAAAACCAAAAATATCAAAAAACTGAAAATACTAAAAAAAAAAAAAATCCAAATATTGATATTCATGGTTTTTAGTATAAACATTTATCTTATATTTTTTGGTTCATATGGTTCTAATGGTTTTTTTGGTTCAGCTCCGTACCAATATCTATGATTTTTGATAAGAAAGACTATTCGAGTAATTCAAAAAGAATCATATCTGAATCGAACCTATTTTTTCGGGATATTTTTGCCATCCCTATTCCCTAGTTTAAACAAGTAATGAAATTCGTGCTCTCAGTATGTGGGCCAATCTGGAACTCAAGGCCCATTAACAAACGCCAATCTCAAGCCCATGCTGGATTTTAGCGGATAAAGAAAAGAGTTAAATAAGTAAAATGAATATAGTGATACTCTCTGTCGTCGTCTCCTCCACATCAATCTATGAGTGACCATAAGAAGCTAAGAAGCTTCCGATTTTGTTGTGCAAAAGAATGTTCACTAGTAATAACGTCACCGCTAGGGTTTTCGAGCGGCAGATTCGCACTCCTCCGCCCGGTGCTTCCGTTAGTCAACCCTCTTTCTTGAGCTTCAAATTTTGTCTTTTGCTTCCTTCTTATCTCTTTAAGCTTCAAATTCGCAGGTCAATCGAGTGAGACGCTTCTATGAAAACCTTGTCCCTAGCTTCACTCTCTACGATGTTGAATGTCCAGATCACTGTTTCCGCAAATTTACTGAAGATGGACTCTTCCTCATCAGCTTCAGTCGAAATCACCAAGAGCTCATTGTTTATCGTCCTTCTTGGCTCTCTTATTCCGACGTTTCTGATGATTCATCCACCGTTTCTCCTCTTCCTCGCCGTGCTTCAAGGTTCGACAGCTTCTTCACTCAACTTTACTCCGTTAACCTCGCCTCCGTGAATGAGCTCATCTGTAAAGACTTCTTCATTTATTTCCACACTCATCGATTCGGTCTCTTCGCTACTTCCACTGCTCAGATCCATGACTCAGCTCCTTCTCCTGGTGCTGTTCCCGGCGTTCCTTCAATCGACAAAATCACTTTCATACTTCTCCGATTAGACGACGGTGTAATCCTCGATGAAAGGGTTTTTCTCCATGATTTTGTCAATTTGGCTTATAACATGGGGGTTTTCCTCTATGATGATCTTCTCGCCATTCTATCGCTACGTTATCAGAAAATTCACCTTCTTCAAATTAGAGATTCTGGTCATCTCGTCGACGCTCGTGCAATTGGATACTTCTGTCGTGAAGACGATGAGCTTTTCCTTAATTCTAATACTCAGGCAAGTAAAGTTACAATATCTTCTCACTTTCATCTTTGTAATATGGAGCTGAAGCTTTCTTAAGGTTTGATATAGGCAATGCTGGCTCAAGATAAGAACAAACAGCAAAGTTTATCTGGGAAAAGAGAAGAAAATGCGGAGAGTGGGTTACTTGATAGCCAACCAAATGCTGAGAATTCGTTTCTTAGTGGCATCAAGCAACGTCTACTTTCCTTCATTTTCAGAGAGATTTGGAATGAAGAATCCGATAGCACACTGGTTTGTTGTTCTTGAACTTTTTGGTGCCTTTGTGAAATTGTTGTAAATGTTCAGAATCTTACACCTTCAGTGTATGCTTGTGTTTGATGATTTGTTACTGATTCCTTTCGTATTGACTATCTTGCTCAGTTTGTCTCTTAGATTTTGAGTAGGGGGTTACTGTATTTGATAGATTACATAACATGATAATGGAAGTTAAATTTTTGGGATTGATGTAGTTGAGAGTGACATCCTAGTTGTTGCAGCTAACCTTCAGGCTCTATTTTGTACCTTTCTTGGTTTTTTGCATGAAAATACTCAAGAGTTAGGTGCAGCTTGGATTGAACTAATTGAAAGATACCTTTTGATTTGGCAGAGGGTTCAAAGTCTGAAGAAGAAGTTCTATTTCCATTTCCAGGATTATGTCGACTTGATTATCTGGAAGGTAATCATATGTTCTTGCTAGTGGATTCTGTGTCAAGTGTTCGCAATTGATGAAGAATTACCTGACCTTTTGCCTATTCTTGATGCCCAGGTTCAGTTTTTGGATCGGCATCACCTGCTAATCAAATTTGGCAGTGTAGATGGTGGGGTGAGTTCTCTTTAATACACATTCTACGTTATGTAGAACTGTTGTTGTGATTCCCTGAATTTACAATATGATTAACTAGATTTATTTTGTTGATGGGTAACTCAGGTATCAAGAAATGCTGATCATCATCCAGCTTTCTTTGCGGTGTATAATATGGAAACAACTGACATTGTAGCATTTTATCAGGTATGTGATTTTTGCCACTGTTAATTTGCATGAAAAATAATGTAGTTGTAACTTGACGAAGTACAATGATATATGCAGAACTCAGCAGAAGATCTGTACCAACTGTTTGAGCAATTTAGTGATCACTTTACAGTATCAAGTAGCTTACCATTCATGAACTTTGTAACTCTACATTCTAACAGCGTCCATGCTCTTGAACAACTAAAGTACATGAAAAACAAAGCTAACAGTTCTTCTCAGGTTAGTACATCTTTGTATCATCTTCATTTTGTAAGTAATTTTGGATATGTTTATTTTGACGAAAGAGAGCGATAGAGTAATTTATTTTCTACACAGTTTGTGAAGAAGATGTTGGTCTCATTGCCTTTCAGTTGTCAGTCACAAAGTCCATCCCCATATTTCGATCAGTCTCTCTTTCGGTTTGATGAAAAGGTAACCACTATAAACCTTTCGAGTCTTACATCTCAGGAGTGAGTTAACTCAATTTCGGATATGGTTACAGTTAATTTCCGCAGCAGATAGACATAGACAATCCTCAGACAATCCAATCAAATTTATATCACGAAGACAACCGCAAACGTTGAAATTCAAGATAAAACCAGGTTAGTTTTAGCTATTAAGATATAACAAGAAGAAAAGGAACCAATCATGATTTTAACTTTGTGATTTGTCTATTTAATGGAACAGGACCAGAATGTGGAAGTGCAGATGGTCGGAGCAAGAAGATATGTTCATTCCTCTTCCATCCACATTTACCACTTGCCATCTCTATACAACAAACACTTTTCATGCCACCATCTGTCGTTAACATCCATTTTCGACGCTGACTCTTGTGGCTTCCAAATCTTGTAATGTACATTAGTTGTAAAATAAAGACAGCATACTTACATGAACAAAGTATCTATATCTGTGGAGAGGCTTCGTTGCAGAAACTGTTACTAAGTGACTCCAAACATCCAACGTTGTCACTTATCAATGGACTTGGAACCACAATGACAGAAGGTATCTTGTCTGCTTCACCTGAGTTTCCACCTTCAGTTTCCTCACTAGAGTACTGACTATTCAGAGAAGCTTTTGACTGAATCTGGTAAGTTTCAGAGTTTAAACTTGTGCTGCATCCGGAGTTTTCAGTCAGAGAAAGATCAGAAACTTGGACTCCAGTAAGTAGGAATCTTTGGTGAGAATTACAAGTGTGAATGGCTCCATCACAGTCATTGCATAGCAATGCTCTGTCTTCTAAGCAGAAGATGTATCCTTTTCTCTCCTGCATACATACATATTGTTTTTGAAGCATTTTGGTTAAAGAACAGCGCGAGTGTAAAATCGAATCAAACCTGACAGATATCACAGAGTGGAGATGAGGCTGCATTTTTTTGTAGGGCGACTCGGTGATGCCTTTGGAAAAGCTTGTTAGCTTCATGAATCTTAATGTCACATGGCTTACAAAGAACAGCTTCATCTGAACAGCAAAGTACTTCTGCTTCAGCCTTCTCGCACACTTCGCATTGCATCTTCATCCTTCAGATTTCAAGTTCAAAGAAAGGAAAACGTTTTTTGACATTAATGAGAAGTAAGACAAAGAGTATAAGAAAGAAAGAACTTGAATAGGTTCACATGCTGAGGTTAGACCAACTTTGTGGGTGGCATTTAAATCAACAGATCTTGTCCTACCAAATCCCCATGACTAGATTATTTAGAGATGCTTGTGTACTTCTTTTCTTATGAAACATAAATTGACAGACAAAAGAACAAGCTTCTTTCAATGCACAAGCATGGCAAGCCAAAAGTAGTGGGAGGACCACAGAATTCAAAACTAAAGGCTAGATAAAGTTAAATGCTTATAGGCAATGGAGATCAAAAACCCTAGAATGTCAGAACCCCATCTCTTTCCCATGCAACAGGTAAAGCTTTAAGACTCAACATTCCTATCTCTGAATTCATCAAAAACAGTAATAGTAATGGGCCAAGAAAAAAATAGGCCTGCATAGAAACTAATACCATGAGCTAGTCCAGTTTTAATTTCTTTGGGCTTACCCTATGAAGTGTCTGGAACATAAGAGAAGACCCTCAAACACAACAATTCATCAACGTGTTACATCATAATTAGTAACAAAACTAACAGTCAAACGCTAGAACAATCTAAAAATTATACTAAAAGCAAAGAAGACTCAGGATTTTTCAAGAACTTGCTGCATTCTTCATAAGATAAGTATATATGTACGCACCAGAGAATTGGAGAATACCATCTCAGAAAACAGCAAGCAACTAACCAAAACTGCAGTTAAAAAACATACAACTTTTGTTTCAACCTTCCACAAGAAAGCTTTCACTGAGCAAGATGTTGAAGCACTTGCCTAACTTCACTCTGTTAAGCCTCTTCATAGGAGCTGTACTACTAGTAAACATCAAACCAAATGAAGGGTCTTTGTCTTCTGCACTCGAAACTCCGGGAAGCTTGCTCTCTGATCTCTGGATGGATCGGTTTCCTGATCCATTCAGAATCTTGGAGAGGATGCCATTTGAGCTAGAGAGGGACCAAAGTGTCGCTCTGTCTCCAGCAAGAGTGGACTGGAAAGAAACAGCAGAAGGGCATGAGATAATGCTTGATGTACCTGGTTTGAAGAAGGATGAGGTAAAGATAGAAGTGGAGAATGATAGAGTTCTGAGAGTCAGTGGAGAGAGGAAAAGAGAGGAAGAGAAGAAAGGAGATCAGTGGCATAGAGTTGAGAGGTCATATGGAAAATTCTGGAGACAGTTCAAGCTACCTGATAATGTTGATATGGAATCTGTTAAGGCCAAGCTTGAGAATGGTGTGCTCACTATTAACCTCAACAAGTTATCTCCTGAGAAGGTTAAGGGTCCAAGAGTTGTTAACATTGCAGCTGAAGAGGACCAAACTGCAAAAATAAGTTCTTCTGAATCCAAGGAACTCTGATTACATAATCTATCTATTTACTTTTGTGTGTGAAAGAGTATTATAAATCCAGGAACAAGTACTTCACAACTTGTAATGTTGTAACGTATCTATCATAATCCGTGTAACCTCGGTTTGAATAAGAAATAAGAAATTTTCAAATCTTTGTGTTCCCTTCGTTCCACTTAAGAATTGATTCAGACTAGCATTGATCTGTGGCAAAAGTTGCATTATGCAGAGATCATCTATAACAATAGCTAGTGTTGACATTGTATGTTGATGGCTCAGGTTGGATTCTCAAGCGCAATTGCATCACCTGATTGGTAGATGTAGATATAGGGGTGATTAGCAGGTAAGAGTCGGTTAACTAAAGTCATTATTCACAAATACTCAAGTAGTCAAACTTGTAATATATAAGCATTCAATTTTGCCTCTTAAACGCATCCTTCTCTCTTATCTTTTGGGTTTTCACCTTTGTTTGGTCCCCTATGGGCACTATTTCTGAAGAAATCTAAGTTATTCTCGTCGAATGAAGAGGGCATAGAGAGTCATTTTTCAATAGGGTTAATGGGTCAAAAGGGAAAATGGAGCTGGAGCTCGGCCTTGATCGGAGCGGCGTCGGTGGCGGCAGCAACATCTCTCCTAAGCGCCAAGCCAAAGGATCCAACTTTCCACCTTATCTCCATAGAACTCACATCACTGAAATTTAACCTCCCTGTCCTCGATGCAGAGTTGATGCTGACGGTACACGTCACCAACCCTAACATCACACCCATCCATTACTCATCCACCACCATGACCATCCTCTACGATGGCACGGTGTTGGGTTCAGCTGAGGTCAAGGCTGGCTCGCAGCCCGCACGATCTTGCCAGCTGCTTCGTCTTCCTGCGCGTCTCGACGGGATGGAGCTTGCGCAACACGCGCGGCAGTTCTTTGCTGACGTGGTGAAGAGAGAAATGAAACTGGAGGCTAAGCTTGATATCGAAGGAGCGGCTAAGGTCATGTGGTGGGACCATAGTTTTAGGGTTCACGTGAATAGCTTTATAACCGTTGATCCTGTTTTTCTTGATGTTATTGGTCAAGAGAATAGATCTAAGATGGATTTGTTTCTTGCTTGAGGGAAAAAAAAAAAAAAGAAGAAGATGCAGTTACTATTTTTTTTAGTTTTACTTTTTGTAAAATGTTTTTAAAATAAAAAAAACTCTAAGGAATCCTATTATATCCTAAATTTTTGCCAGTGTGTAGTCCAATACATACAACTTCACCAAAAAAATTGAATTCTAAACTGATTGGTCGAAAACCTAAAGACTCGATTTAGCCATAAAACTTTAATCGCCTTGGAGAATGGTCCTAAAATTGTGGATTCGCTGCGGTTGCTTCTTGATCTCTTAGCTGTCTATGTCTTCCTCGTATTTCACTCTATCTCTAGTTGATCAAACTAGGGTGCCGGCGCATAACCCAACTTTTTACGATATGTCGTGATTTAGAAAACAGATCCCAGTAAATGCATGCATGGATCTGCAGAATCGAGCTCAGGCCCGACGAGAACCCCACGCAACCGGGCACATTGAAAGTTCGCTAACCGCGATGCATGTGGTTGTGGTCATGCGAGAAGGTGTGCAGTGATATTACTCGGTTTTAACGCTTTATAGTAAGCATTTATGCTTTCTATTCAACGTTTTCCGATTTTTTCTCTGCAAAATTGGTGTTTTTACAAGTTTCTAGGTGTTCGGGACGTTTTGGGT
>OVBE01007116.1:0-18889 GCA_900406425.1 Iberis pinnata | reverse complement strand
AAGATGATGATGATCAAGACATTGATGAGGAAGAAATTTTTTCTCTGGCGGAAGAAAACCAAATTCTATTTAAGCACTTGATTCTGAAGAGTAATGAGATCAAATGTTTAACTGAGTTGATTGAAGCTATTACTAAAGAAAAACGGAACTCCAGGAATTCCTACACAAAGAGAAATAGAAGAATGAACTTGCTGAAGGAAGATTACAAGAGCAGCTGAGGAACATCAAGATGTTGAGTAATGGTTCAAAGGATCTGGATAAGCTGTTGTCTATTGGGAAGATGGGAAAAGACCACTGGGGTCTAGGTTACAATGGTGGAAATCAGTTCAAAGAAACCAAGTTTGTGAAATGACCAAGTAGTAGTGTCATTGACCCTGTATCACACAGACATAAATTGTTGGTGAAATCATCTCACAGAATTGATTATGTTGCAGGCTGTTGGTACTGTGGAAAACCAGGACACTACAAGTACCATTGTCAATTGTTTCTCAATAGGGTGTCGCTTCTAAAGAGTCAGAAACGGATTTTCAAGGATAAAAATCAGCGTAAAATAATGTGGGTTCGCAAGTGTGACTTATATCCAGAGATGAGGATAAAGGACATGACGAAGCAAGATGACCAGATGGTCTGTCATGTGGCATTTTCAGAATAGTCAGACTCAACTGAAACATCCTGGTATTTTGACAATGGTTGTTCACGACATATGACTGGAGTTTAAGGAAAACTAAATGAGTTTCAAGAAGTCTTAGCTGGAAAGGTTTCATTTGGTGATGGATCTAAGGGAAAAATTAGAGGAAAGGGAATGACTGGTGGTAGTGGGCCTGAACTCTCTGATGTTATCTTGTTGATGGTCTTAAAGTTAACTTGATTAGCATTAGTCAGCTGTGTGATGAAGGCCTGGATGTTACTTTTACTAGAGCGGCATGTAAGGTTGTTAATGACTTAGGGGTAATCAAGTTTGAATGACTAAGATCAGGCAACAAGTGTTACATGTGGAAACCACGAAACAAGTGTCTGAGTGTAACTCAGATTTCTGAAGCAAAAGTGTGGCATCAAAAGCTTGGTCACTTAAACATGAGGACACTAGTTAAATTAGTGAATCATGAGGTTGTTCAAGGAGTCCTAAAGATACAAGCACCTGATTCATTTGTTTGTGAACTGTGTGCACACGGGAAACAAATTAGAGCATATCACAAGTCTGTACCTGATGTCAAGTCATCTGAACCTTTAGTGTTAGTTCATATGGATCTAATGGGGCCCATACAGGTTGAAATCCTAACAGGTAAAAAGTATATTCTTGTGGTCATAGATGATTTTACCAGGTATACATGGGTACGTTTCTTGAGAGAAAAATCAGAGACTCTGGAAAGCTTTAAGATTTTGGCATTACAACTCAAGAATGAGAAGTGTGGAATCAAGACAATAAGGAGTGATCATGGAGGTGAATTTCAAGTGATCTCTTTGACATATTCTGCCAAAATCAAGGTATTGTTCATCAATATTCAGCGCCTCGAACACCACAACAAAATGGAGTGATTGAAAGGAAGAACATAACATTACAAGAAATGGTTATGGCAATGTTGCATGGAAATCAAGTTTCTAAACATTTATGGGCTGAAGCAATCAGCACAGCTTGCTATATCATTAATCGAGTGTATGTTCGCAAAGGATCAAACAAAACTCCATATGAAATATGGAAAGGAAAGACGCCTAGTCTGGGCTACTTCCATGTTTTAGGATGTGTTTGCTACATCTTGAATGATAAAGATCAACTTGGGAAACTTGACTCCAAAAGTGATGAAGGGTTCTTCCTGGGCTATTCAGGAACTAGTACTTCTTTTCGGGTGTTTAACAAGCGTACCAACATGGTTCAAGAAATGGTTAATGTGAAATTTGATGATAATTCATCAACCATGATTATTCATCATCCAGGATGATGATTCATAAGATAGCCAAACAATCAACTTCGAAACAGGAAGCTGCTTTGCCCCATGGAACCAATATCACACCTGCTTCAAGTCATGCTTCCCCTCTGCAAGTACACAGGAATAACTCCAAACATGATGTTATTGGTGAGATTCAAGGGGAGAGAGTTACGAGAGGGAAACAGATAGATTTCAAGCAACTTGCATCTGGACAACTGTCTGATTCTATCATGTTCTCGGTGTTTAAATATGTTATGGAACCGAAGAACCACAAAGAAGCTCTAGCATATGACTTTTGGATATCAGCGATGCCAAAAGAATTAAGTCAATTCAAAAGAAGTGATGTATGGAATTTGGTTCCAAGACCTGATGATGCGAATGTGGTTGGTACCAAAGGGATTTTCAAAAACAAGACTGATGAATCAGGAACTGTTGTTAGAAACAAGGCACGACTAGTAGCACAAGGTTACTCTCAGGTTGAAGGGGTTGATTTTGATGAGACTTTTGCTCTTGTGGCTCGTCTTGAGTCAATCATGTTCCTGTTTGGGATGGCATGTGCATTGATATTCAAATTACATCATATGGATGTAAAAAGTGCCTTCTTAAATAGGGTATTACAGGAAGAGGTTTATGTGGAACAGCCAAAAGGATTCGAAGATTCACAACATCCTGATTATGTGTTCAAACTCAAAAAGGCGTTGTACGGTTTGAAACAAGCTCCTAGGACATGATATGAAAGGTTAACAACATTCCTTATCAATCAAGGCTATGAACGAGGAATCGTGGAAAAGACACTTTTCATGTTGAAAGAAAATAGGGATCTGATCATAGTTCATATTTACGTTGATGATATAGTTTTTGGTGCCACAGAGGATAGATTGGTTAAATAATTTGTTGAGGGTATGACAAATGAGTTTGAAATGAGCATGTGTGGTGAGTTTACTTTTTTTCTTGGACTACAAGTTAAGCAATCAGAGGATGTAATCTTTGTTACTCAAAGCACCTATGCAAGAAATCTAGTGGCAAGATTTGGAATGCACACTAGAAAAGACGCAAAAACTCCAATGGGAACAAACGATAAGTTGTCACGAGATGAATCAGGTGAAGATGTGGATACAAAGGTATGATTGGCAGTTTACTCTACCTTACAACAAGATACCAGACCTTTGTTTTGTTATGGGTATTTGTGCCAGATATCAAGCTCAACCAAAGGCGTCCCATTTAGAAACTATCAAGAGGATAAACATGTATGTGAAAGGAACATCTAACTTGGGTATCTACTTCACAAAAGATATGAACAAGAGTCTGGTTGGATACTGCGATGTGGAGTGGGCAAGATCGTTAGATGATCGACACTGCACAAGTGGAGGATGCTTCTTTATGGGGAACAACCTTATTTCCTGGCACAGTCGTAAACAGAACTGAGTTTTCATTGTCCACAGCAGAAGCCGAGTATATAGCATTGGGAAACTATTGCACACAACTTTTATGGATGAAACAGATGTCTGCTGATTATGGTATGAAATCTGACTCTTTGTTAATTTTGGGTGATAACAAAAGTGCTATAAACTAAAAATCCAGTTCAACATTATAGAACTAAGCATATAGATATTAGACATCATTCCATCAGGGAGTTGAATGAGGAGAAACTGATTACAATTGACCATGTTAGCACTGATTTACAACTTGCTGATTTGTTTACAAAAGCTTTAGATTTTAATCGTTTTGTTAATTTAAGGAAAGTTATCGGTGTTTGTGAAGTCTAGTTTGGTCAGCATGTGTAAGGAACATGTTATAGACTTGTACATAAGTATTCTTTGTATAGAGTTACAGGAAATTCAGAATGCTGTTTATGGCGTACATTGTGGAAAATAGCTCTCTGTCATGCCGTTCCGGAGTGATCAATGTCAAAGGGCGAGGTCAAAGAGCTGAGAAGAGCTGAGTGATTGGGAGTGTTTTACACACAAAAAAACAACAACACTTGCATATGTTGAGAATTCAAGTGATGCATCTGCAACCCAATCACTCAAAGAAATCAAAGAAAAACAAATTGAAAAGTTGAAAGTGTTAAGAAAAAATTCTTCAAAGGAAATTCCAGCTACCTGAATAATGGTACTTACGAACAGAGACTTGAGATAAATCCAGGATAAAGGCATGACAGAGTGAAAGTCTAGCCACGATGTCACCAAAAAAGGTATGAATCACGAAAAGAATATCTTAATCAGACTACTTTCTAATTGTTTCTGATAAACAGCTGGCTGAACTTACTCACTCTTCTATTTATAAATATTTCTGTTACGTTTTGAAAACTAAGCTAACATGGTCACAGTTGCATATCTGGGTCACTCAGTTAAGCTACCATGATTGAAATGTGTCTTAATGGTTAATGAAATTAGAACTGTGATCGTAATGTGTTAACTTGATTTATCTTGGACTTTATCGAATGTGTCTGATGTGTTTGTTAAATTGTCTCAGGCCCAGAGGCCCATTTAGAAAAGAAAAAGGATATGAAGGGTTGTTGCGGATTTCAAGGGATACATCAAGAAGGGAGTTGGAACGATAATCGTAATCTAATCATTCAAACTTGTTGTTTCCTTAGTTGTCTCTCTGTTTTCCTTTTCTTTCTCTTGAAAATTAATGTTTATACTGTGCAAATCAAGATGGAGAACTTAGAGCAATTTCTTGCGGATCTTCATAGATTTTTCCCGACTATAGGAGCGTCTCAATCTACCAGGTCATTACCACCAACATCGCCAACAGACGCAGAGTATCAGACTCCGATGCATGCAATAGAAGATACTCATGCTGTTGAGAACTTCTGCCGCATCCTGTCAGTTTACAGACCACCATGTTATCAGTTTGGTCTTTCCAGCAGATCCCTGTTCACTGCAACTGAAGATGAACAGTCACATCCCTGATTTTCTAGAATTTGAGTCGACTCACAAAGAAGGAGCTCCTGAATCTGAACCGGTCCTAACACATGATGAAGATGAACATGCACATGAAGAAAATTAGCACTCTGAGCACGTTCATCAAGCTGGTGAAACTCAAGTGCCAGACACTTTAGCAGTGATTATCGGATCGGAGGATGACGACGTAATGGTCTTGGATGAGGTGAAACATGAAACTCATCCATCTGAATTTGCAAGAACATCAAGATTACCGAAAAGAAAGGAGATTGATATCAAACCAGAAGGTGAGTCTAAGAAACCAAGAAAAGAGGCCAGATCATCTGACTTTGATCATACCAAATTCAAGGATAAAGTCGCTGCAAAAAGGTACTCTCTCATCTCTAGGAAAGAACATTTAGAAGAAGCAGAGGTCGATTTCTCGCCTGATAGTGTAATTAGGAAATGGATTGATGGGGCTGAATTGCTAAGGACTGTGATGAACTTAGGAGAGTATGATGAGGAGCTGGTTAGGGAGTTCTATGCGAACTTTCCGGTTGACTATGATGGTGAACATGCTGTGGATATTCGGATCAGGGATTGGATCTATGTGATGTCTGATGTACATATGAACTCTCTGTTTGGTTTGCCTAATGTTGACGATGTTCAGAGTCGCATTCAAGTAGCAGCAGTGACAAATGAGAAGCTGGCAGCATTTCTTAGTGGTGGATCGGTTCAAAAATGAATTGGGTTCACAAGTGGACAAGTGATAGATGACTTTCGTGAACTCTACAAGATCTGCAGCAGGAATTGGTATCCATCCAAGAATGATGGATATATGCAATCTAAGTGGGCCATGATTGTATACAAGGTGGTTAACAAGATCAACTTTAATATAGGTAATCTGATTTTGAGCATATTGTGAATCACGCGAAGACTCCAGATTCAAAGTTCTATCATCCATTTCCAAGACTGATCAACCGTCTGATTAACTCTCAGCACCCTGTTACACCATTGTCAAATGTCAAACCACTCACACTTGTAGAACCAACTAAGACCAAGACAGTATTACACAAGGAAAGCAAGAAGTCTGAGCCGGCAAAGAGTGTATCAAGGAAAGCTAAACTGAAGGCAGTATCAGCTAAAGCATCCAAGTCCAAGAGCGCTCCCAAAATCAAGGTGAAACAGAAGGGTAGTGTCTCTGCCTACAAGTTGCACAAGGCCATGCGAGGAGCAATCCAGATGCTTAAAGATGCTTTGGCCGCAAGTAAGTAATCCTTTCTCCTTCTCTCACTTACAATGATAATTTTTAGGTGTTTTTGACGTGATGTCACACAAGCAGAGGGAGAAAGTGATGAAGAAGTAGCTACTGAATCCGACTAGGAGAGATACAAGGTTTAGGGTGAGAAGAGAAAAGATCTATTTTTGAATGGATATTTTGTTTCTTCCCTTCTCATTTGTCTCAGACTGTTTATTTCTGTCAGAACATGTTTTTGTTTGCTATGCAAGTTTATCGAACTCCTTGGTTTTAGTATGAAGGCTTAAATGTTTGGAATAATCAAACTTGTCAGAATAGTTGCATTGTAGCTTGTTTGTGTTGGCCTTAAATCACAGGAATCAGGTGGTTGCTTGGTTGTGACATCAAGTCAAAAAGGGGGAGATTGAAAGTCTACAATCAAGGAGCTGATGGAATCAGAAGACTGATGCAGACTTGGAATCAAGGAGCTGATGAGAACATGAGAATGATGAAGTGATTCAGAAGCCTGAGAACTCAAACGTATATATCGGGTGAAGACGATCTTAGAAGATCTAAACAAAGAAAGGGTGGTTTCGAGAATATCTAGGAAGCAGATATTCAAGAAAGGAAGGTTGATACTAGTAGGATATTTTCGTTAGGAAATATCCTTTTAGGGTTTTGGGTAGAGTATAAATAAAGAGGAAAAATGTTTTGTTAGGTTAACACTTTTGCACTTTATTCTGACTAAGGTTTTTCGATTCGACTTTCAAAAAAATAGAGAGTTGTTTTGGTGAGTGTTATTTAGCCTTTAAGAGAATCACGGGTTGGGTGGTTTAGTAGGCTGATGTTATTAAACTTGTAGGTGACAATCTAGTAGAGTTTAGGATTGTGTAAAATCTATTTGGGTTGAATCTTTGTAAAAAAGATCAAACAAATAAAGTTTAATAAAAGATTTGTTTGTGTTAAAGAACGTGTTGATACATTTATTATCCTCTATTCATTTTCACTTAATACGATCATCATGCCAATATTTTAGAACTTATGTGACAATATTACTCAACGAATGAAAATATGTTCTAATATGTACATGATAAAATAATAAAAATTCAAAAACTGAAAATTACTTCTTAAAATAAAATAGTTGTCTTATACTCCCACCGTTTTTTAAATATTGACGTTTTAGCTAGTATTTTTGTTTTTTAAAAAATGACGTTTTAGATTTTCAATGTAAAAATTTAATGAGTTTGACTTTTCTGGCCAATAGAATAATTGCAGTACTTTTTTATTGTTTGATTTAAAATACTTAATGTTATTTTCGTGGAAAACATAAATTTCTTAGTCGGTGTGAAAAATCTAAAAAGACAACCTTTTAAAAAACGGAGGAAGTAATATAAAAGAGAAAGATGTAATCCAATTTGATTTCACATGAAAGGGGAAAACACTGATAAAGTACAACGAGTTTTAATTGAAAAAAGAGCAAGGGAAACAAATCATCAAGTTTCAACTTTCACGTTTAAGGATGGTGCCAAATTTATCATAACATGTGTCCTCTGTATCTCTGTTACACTTATAGTAACAGTAACATGTAGCTGGTAGGGTCATCGTCTTATCTACAATTCCTGGAATGAAAAAGATCTTCACAAATTCTTTACCATATTTTATAGTGCAAAAAGTTGTGCAACCGCTAAGTCCACCAGGAGGGTAATATGTTCCAAACGCACAGCAGGCTCCACCTTCCACTTCTGTCAAACACATGTGTCCAATTCCAAAGTAATCTTGTTAAATACAGAAACTTTTAATATGTATATGATCTTAATTAACCTGTTGGAGAATGGAGTAGGATGCAGAGAAGAAGGGATGCAATAACAACTTTGGTAAACCTTAAGCTACTCATTTTGTTTATTATTCCGCTCTCTCTCTCTCTTTGATTCAATGATATTCAAGACAGTTAAGCTTAAGTGTACTTATAGCAACAGAGGGGGAGGAAGGAAAGAGGCTAAGATTGACATCTTGACAACATTAATTTACATTAAATTACTTTTCTTAACCAATCCTTTTGTGTATTTTATAACATTACATGGTCAAACAAAAATGGCCATGTTGTCAATGTAATTTTAGTAACATCACCAATATTATACATGTAATGGTACTAGCGTGCCAATATTTTATAATTTTATAGTAATAACTAAGTGTATTTTATATGACCAATTTTTTTCGGGTGTAGGGATCGATTGATCTCGTGAGGGTATCTCTTCCTTAAATCGAGAAGAATCGAAGATTTTCCATTATTTGCAAAATAAAATCTTAAGCTTATCTCTTATGGTATTTTTAGTTATTTCATTTTCTCAAAACTATGTAAGCCTTGTGGCTGATTTTTTTTTTTTTTTACGCTTTTACAATTTTAGTGTTACTGAGAGAGAAGAGATTCATGAATTCTGTATTTGGGAGAAGTTTCTCTGAACCCTCGTTATATTTCAATATATATTTTTTATCTTTTGATTGCAATTATGTGTTCTTCAATAATATTGATTTGTCTTTGCCTTGCTATCACTGAGTAGTTCTCTAGTTAGGTTTTAGAGTTTCCTTAAATTAAAAAATCAGGTTTGATTGTTAGGTTTATCATAAGGGGATAACAATTATTAGGTTCTTAGTCTAAACTTGTTCTTAATGCTTTAATTACATTGACCATCTAGTTCATTGATATTATGTTGATAAACGTAAAGTGATTTGGTTTAGAGATTTGATATAGTTTAGATAAATAAGTGTTCTTGCTTGCGAGAGTATTGTCCAAAATGTTTATGAACAATTGATTCTGAACTTAATGCTTGATTGAACTATCTAAATATGACGATAATTTTTATTTAGTAATTTGAACATAGGGTTTAATACTCCGAGAGGAGATTAATCTATTTATGTTTTTCATGTTGAGAACTATTTTTAAAAAAATTATTGCATGATAATTTGACTTTTAAACCTGACTACATGGAGATTGTCTAATATCTTAACGTTTTTTTTATAATTGATTTACCTTCGTTTATTTTAATTCTTTATTTTATTTGATTACAATAATCTATCTTATTTGTCTTAGCTTAATTTGATATTAAATAATGAAAGTCGTGTTGTCTCGTCTTTGTAAATTTGACCCTTACTGCGCTATAGTGATCTGTTAATTTAGGATTAAATTCTAAGATATCAAGCTTTTTTTTAAATAATCATTTAGCTTCAAAAAATTTTGATTTAATTCGTATAGATATATTGAGTCTTTTCATATAGAATATGTGGAAGGTTACAAGTATTGTTTAACTTTGGTTGATCACTGTACTCATGTTACATGAATATAGATTTTAATAACAAAACATGATTTTATTACAATACAGATACACCAACAACTTGAACAACCCGTATCTATCTTATCGCAACCCAAATGTTTAAACAAATTAGGTCCTTATATAAATAAATTAAAAAAAAAACATTTTATATACGTCAATCAAATGGCTGGCATATATATAATTAGTCATATATAATATATTTACCGATTATAATAAAATTTTATAATATTGGCAAATTTGAAACTAAATCAAGCTAAGACAAATTTGAGACAGCACGACTTTCATTTTTAATATCAAATCAAGCTAAGACAATCATCTATCTTAAAACACTTAAAATAAACACTTGTATTATAATCTGAAAGAAAAAAGACATTTCGTTAATAGTATTGATTTTTATGTAGTTCCAAACCAATTGGAGTTACACATGCAAAGGGAGAACACTTATAAAGTAGAAAGAGGAGTTTAATTACAAATAGCAAATCAATCAAGCTTGACGGTGAAGGATGGGAATATTTTTAAAAGAACATGTTTCGTCTGTATCTCTGTCACACTTATAGTAACAGAAACACATAGGTGGTATATACACCGTCCCAGATGAACTTCCTGGAGTATACCTGACCTTCACAAACTCTTTACCATATTTTTCAGAGCAAAAACGTGTGCAACCGCTAATTCCAGCAGGTGTTGAGTAAAATTCTCCAAACGCACAGCACGCGCCACCGCCACCTTCCACTTCTGTCAAACACATTTACATGCATACTTCCAATTTTATATTAATTGTTAAATTAAGAAAATTTTAATATGTATATATATGATCTTAATTAACCTGTTGGAGAATGGAGGAGGATGCAGAGAAGAAAGGATGCAATAACAACTTTGGTAAAACTTAAGCTACTCATTTTGTTTATTATTGCTCTCTCCCTTTTGTATTCAGTGATGTTCAAGACGGTTTAGCTTAAGTGTATTTATAGTATAAGAGGGGGAGGAAGAGAAGATGCTAAGATTGACAACAATATAATTCACATTAAATTACTTTTCTTTCAACCAATCCTTTTGTTATAAATATTTAATTTAATGTGATGGTATTTTATAAGTATATATCAAAACTCCAACAATGACATTATACTGACCGTATACTTGTTTTTTTCCTTTTTTGCAAAAACATTACATGGTCAAACAAAAATGGCCATGTTTTCAATGTATTTTTAGTAACATCACCAATATTATACATGTAATGGTACTAACGTGCCAATATTTTATAATTCTATAGTAATCAGTAGGTGTATTTAACATGACTAATTATATATATATATATATATATATATATATATATACTAGTGGTTGTCCCGCTTTTCGGGTGGGTTTTATATTGTTAGTTAATTTATTCGATAAAGTTCACATATAGCTTTGTTATGTTTTTATGTGTTTTTGTATTTGGAACTCTTAATATTTTTTGTTATCGGATTTTGTTTTCCGTTCTTTTTTAATTTCATACTATTTTAAACTATTTTCATAATCATATATGTAATACTTTTTGTTATATTTTTAAGCATAGCCATATAATATGTTGGTTTGGACATTTAAACGAATAAAGTAGACTAGCTATGTTATCTTTTTTGATGAAATGTTAAATTTATATACCATAAGCAAAAAAAAATTATTTACAAAAAAGTTGAACTTGAGAAACTACATTATTGAGCAGTTTGATAAGGTAGAAAAGGATGTGTTGTGGTGATGATATAAGGTTGCCTCGTTAAGACCTAGCGCTAGAAAACCCAGTGGAACAAAACTAGCGATAGGAAAAAGAGTACAGACCTTATATCCAGCAACATCAAAAGAGAGATAGAAAAGGCTGAGATTTTCGTGAAGAGTGAAACGACTAGGCATGGATAGTTGACCAGCGTTGGGATAGAGTAGCATAGCGTGATAGAGGACCGTAATGGAGGCTTGAGATACGGTTTTTGATGACTTGGATAATCCTGGTGGAGAGGTATGATGTGATGCGAGGAGAATGGCCATGAAGACGACTATCTCTCTCTCTCTCTCTCTCTCCACAAATGATATATTGATGCTTGAAAAGCTAGGAAAAGTAGCACACGGTCGATGGGTGAATGTGTGCGGAGACAAAGTGATGAGAGTGTGCAAGTCCAGTCCAGAGTGGTGCGGTGATGTAGCAATGGCGAGGCAATAGAGCACCAGACCGTGAATGAGTATGGACAGGCAAAGAATATATGGTCTCTTGTTTTACCGGGTTCACCACAAAGCTTGCATGAGTGAGCTTATCCCCATGCTCTAATTCTAGTACATGTTGATAACCTATCCAACACAACAAGCTAAGAAATAAAAGCATAGCGGGGAATAGATTGTGAAAACCAAATGGTAGAAAACCAAGATTGTGCAGGTTGGTGAATTCGTATTTGGTTCCAAGTGAAAACCGAGGAGAAGTGCGATTTAAACTCCGCATGATTGTACCGCCAAAGAACTATATCTTCACCCGCCGAATGCGACAGCACAGGTAGGCTGCAGACTCTGTCACATAGGTCTCGATATTGGACCATTCGGGAGGTACGAATACGCCATGCAGAGTTTGTGGTTGCATCAGCTACCATATCCAGGTGAGGGATACCAAGCTCACGAATACCTCGTCACCAGCAAGAGAGAATAATGAGCCAAAGGGGGTCCAAGGGTCAAACCACAAAAAAGTGGAACGGCCGTTATGGACATCTATGCAGAAGAATTTAATGGCTATCGATCGAAGCTTAAGGAGCTTGTGCCACATCCAAGATCCGCGAGAGGTAATTGGTGCATCCCAGAAAGTTGTATGTCGGAGAAGGTATTGCTGGGTCCAGGAACGCCAAAGTGATGATGTGTTGGAGAATAAGCGCCATATAAGAGATAAGGCAAAGACTGTGGAGGTGTCCCGAAGCCGGCGGAGGCCTAGCCCACCTTCCTGCTTTGACCTGCATACATCATCCCAACAAACTTTTGATAGATTACGATTAGTAGTTGTACATGACCATAGGAAGTTGCTACATAGGCTGTTAATGGCTTATAGACAACTCTTTGGTAGGCGAAAAGCTGACTGCCAAAAATTGACAGTGCTGGTGATGATGGATTTGATGAGTTGAAGACGTCCGGCAAACGATAACAATTTGGCTGACCAGGAGGTGATTTGGGAGCGGATACGGTCAAGAAGAGGAGCACAATCAGCAGGAGTTAGGCTCTTGGTTGTCAAAGGTAAACCTAGGTACCGAATCGGGAAGGTATCTCGCTTGAGACCTGGCGTGGTAATGAAGTGACCCATATGGGGATGAGGGGAGCCTGGAAGGTAAATAGATGATTTTGAGAGGTTGATACGAAGCCCAGAGGCGGCCCCAAATGTGTCCATGACCTGTTAAATCCCCTGCAAAGATGCTAGAGTACCATATGAGAATATCAACAAATCATCTGCAAAACATAGGTGGGTGAGTCCAATAGGTCGACAATGAGGGTGGTAACCAATTCGCCCAGAGGCGGTTGCTGCATTAAGAAGTTTAGATAGGACATTTTTGGCAATAACATAGAGATAGGGAGAAACAGAACAACCTTTTCTAACTCCTCTGCAACTTGGGAAGTAGCCAGTTGGTTCACCATTAACTACCACAGAGAATGTAGCAGTAGAGATGCAAAGATAGATCCAATGTATAAACCGTTCAAGGAAGCCCATAACATGCAAGATCAACACAATTATATTCCAATTAATAGTGTCAAAAGCTTTTGAGATATCAAGATTGAGAGTAAAACGGGGAAAAATCGCAAGTTTGTGGTTGTCCTTGACGACTTCAGTTACTAGGAGGACATTCTCGAGGAGCAAGCAGTTCTGGAGAAAGGCACTCTGATTAGGTTCGATGAATGCAGGGAGATAGCCTTTGAGATAATTGGCAAGGATCTTGGAGATGACTTTGTAGATGACGTTGCAGCAGGAGATAGGACGGTAATCCTTTACAGTCTGAGGGTCGTCGCCTTTTAGAATTAGAGATACTAATGTAGCATTAACACCTACTGGGAGAAATCCATAAAGGAAGAAGGACTGAATAGCTGTGATGAAATCACCACCTAGGGTGGACCAAGAAGCTTTGAAGAATTCAACAGTGTAATCGTCTGGTCCAGGGGATTTGTTGGCGGGCATGGAGAAGAGTGTAGCTTGTATTTCCAAGGCATGAACCGGAGATACTAACGAGGATGATGCTTCTGGAGGACAACGGTAGGAGAGGAGATCTGTAAGTGTGGATCAAGGAATTGGCGTGATGTTGTTCGTGGCTTGGAGTAAGGATTTGAAGTGAGAGACTACGCCATTTTGATTGCGGCAATGTCTGTGATTACTTCATCGGATGGGGAAACCAGACGCTTGATAGAGTTGCGTGAGGCACGGGATTGGGCGACACGATGGAAGAAGGCTGTATTTTGATCACCCTAACGGAGCCAAGTGATTCACGATTTTTTCTAAAACATTTGCTCTTCTACTAAAGCTAGGTGATGCCAATCACGGGCAGCAACTATTTCGGGTTGGGCATTTTGATCTGTCGGTTGTGATAAGAGGAGGCATTAACAAGCGAGAAAATGATCGTAGGCTGCTTTAGTTCATGATGTGAGATCACCAAACCCTTTGGTATTGAGGTTACGGAAATGTATCTTCAACGATTTGAGCTTGAGGTGAAGCATTCTTAAGGCTAGTCGGGAATTGTGGATAGTGGTACTACCAAGCCAATGGGACCTGGGAAGAGGAAGAAAAGAAGAGTCATCAATCCAAAAATTGTTAAATTTGAAGGGTTTATGAATAGAATGAGAGGGAGAAGCAAAATGGACGACACACCAAGCATGATCAGAGACACAATTTGCTTCGAAAGTCGCATATGAATGCGGGAAAGCTGAAGCACAAGTGTCATTGATCAATGCTCGGTCCAGTTTTTTACAGATTGGATTGGCCGTCTGATGATTCCACCATGTGTAACAGGGTCCTATATAATCAAGGTCCACAAGATCACAAGTATGGACAAACTCCTGGAATTGATTCATGCCAAGATGACGGGATCGAGAGCCCGGAATAGAGTGGTACGAGGTGGATAACACCTCATTAAAGTCTCACATGATCAGCCAAGGCGTTGCCCGAGAAACGCAGAGGTATCTTCTGTAACGTAGAGCCTTTCATAGATGCGTCCTTTCAACCTGAAAATTGGACGCATAGACACAAAACATTAGCAAGATAGTACCAGTATCAAGTGTTACAAGGACCGTAATAACTTGTGGAGTGATTAAGAGAGGGGTAACTATAACATCCTCTCTCCAGCAAACCCATATGCGCCCCAACCGATGATTAGAGTAGTTATGAATAACGCTCCACCCCGAAAGAGCCGACTAAGCTATTGTGTCGAAGTTGGAATATTGAACCTACGTTTCAAGAAAGCACCCAAACTGAGGCCGAGTTGAGCAAATCCAATTTTGAACAGTCTTGTGTTTCCAAGGCTGATTTAAGCCTCGGGTGTTCCAAGAAAAAAGCGACATCACATTAGTGTTTCCGGGTGGAAACATGTTTGTGTTGTTTGAGAGGTCCTTGCTTAGCAAGTTTATGCGAAGCTAAAGAAGGCACTAAGGCTTTCAGCTTGGCACGGGATCCGGCTTTTTGTGTGTCAGCCTGAGCGTGAACTTCTACGAGGTATTTGCTCGCGGCTACGTTTGGTTCTGCTTCTACACCCTCCTCTTTGTCTTCCAAATCATCCTCGGGAACTTCTTCGGATATAACAAAAAAATGTGATGGCGAGAACTTTGGGGAAGATGAGTCATTGACTTGTTTAGAAGAAGGGGATGAGGATGTGTATCCATGTCCAACAACAGTAGCCCACTCATCTTCCTTAGTACCAGAATGATGTGCCAGAGGGATTTGAGTTTCAGACTCAGCATTAAAGTCTGAACCAGAGCCCACAATTACTTGCGTAACAGAGATAGGGAGGGATGACTGATCCTCTTGCTGTACAGAAGTCAGCCTTGCAATAATTTCCATTTTGGGATCCATGAGTGGAGGTAAATCTAGCATAGTAGTTGGTGTAGAGCCTGTTGGACCTGCATTAAGAGAAATGGAAACATGATTAGTATCGTGGATGGAATTATATGAGGTGTGTGGTAAATCAAGCGAAGACTGAGAAGTGATATTAGCGGGGGGCCAAATGAGGATGAGGATGGTGAGGCAATGATGAAGCGCTTGGACCGCCGTTAGCTGCAGGGACGATCACAAAGGTATTGGGAAGGGTGGTTGTTTGTTCAGAGCCAGTCACTTAGAGTTCTTGTGTGTTGGTCACAATTGGTAAAGTGGATTGCATATTAGGTTGATCGTGTCTATCAGCAACAGTACGAGACTTGCAGTCAAGGACTTTATGGCCCCAGTTGTGACATGCCGTGTATCTTATAGGTAGCCAAGGGTATGTCACTCGGACCACAAGAGAGCCACTGAGATGGATGCTTTTTGTGAGAGGCTGTTCAAAATTGACCACAACCATGACACGCGCAATGTCTAGCCTCATGCATTTTTCGGTGAAAGGATGCAGTTACTGAGATGCACCGACAATATCCCCCATAAATTTGAGACCTGCATTTTAGAATAGATCATCCGGGACATTGTGGAAATCCACCCACAATGGCATGGTTGTAAGATCGGGCATTTGACTGACTCTAGAGAGACTCCATTCCTGCACAACAAGAAAAACATCAGATATATGCCAATATTTCTTACGAATAATGTTGTTACGAAGAGATTTGGAGTCAATCTTAAAGAGGACAGTGTCATCTTTAATAAATTGAACATCAATCTTTGAAGATTTCTCATCTCGGTTCCACAACCTCTTTACTGTGGCATGAACTTTTTATTGTGTGGAGCTCTGCCAATAAAGTAACCAACTAGGAAGCTGTTCCATAATGGTTGAGAGTCTTGGGTCAAAGATTATGGAATATCAACGGCTGCTACACCATTGACAAGAGTTACGGTTGGGCTCTGTGAGGGTAAGCTCCGAAGATCTGAAGAGTTTACAATGGAGGACCAGTGCGGTTGTGAAGCAGCTCCACCTCCATGGGGTTTAGTCGCCGGAAAGGACGACATCACCGACACCGAAGACTGCACACGGAATCGTGGAGAATAAGCAAAAAAAGAAACCCAATAAACCTAATTTTTGCCTAAAAATTGCCTACAAATGTAATTTTCTAGGTATAAAAGCAGTATGTTGTCTTTTTTTCTTTTGCCTTTACGCATTTTTTATCATTGTTTCTTTTCAAAATTGGACTTTTGTTGCTATTGGTAAACTAGAAGGTAGATATATTCGTTAATCTACTTTTTGAGTCAATTTGTGTATGTCTTTTTTCGGCTCTCATACGTCTAGCTTTTTCTTTCAGCTTATTGAGGACTCTTCATAATATATTGTAAGATCACTTGATTAGTTGTCTACATCTTCAATTGTCTTTCATTCTGCTATGTTCCCATTTTGAAATTTTTTTATAGTTTTAAAATATGATTTGGTTTTAGTTACATATTTTTTTCAATTTTCCCGTTATTTCAAATCTTGGGCCATGCATTAATTTATGTGTTTTTCTATTTCCATATTGATATGAAAAAAATGTGTTGCAGATTAGTTATAAAATTTGGAATAAAATATTTGTATATTTTAAATGGTAAACTATATAAATATATTATTCATATAATTAAATTATTTATCGAATCTTACTCTTAATTATAATAATTATTTGTTAAATAAAAAATGTATTTGCCTCGTCATCTTTTTTCCTCTATAATTATTACTTTTCTCTGCAAATGTTGCTTCTTCTCTTTTATATGAGCAAAAAAATTTATTTCGTAGAGTTCTTGTGGCTACTCTAACCAATTGTCATGTCTTTGAGTTTGACTATTCGCTAGATCGAGTTTCATGTATGGTTTGGATGATTTATGTTTTCTCACCACTTTTTCATGGTGTAGATTATGGGTTCATTTAGTTTTTCTTCTTCCTAAATGACCTAAGCTTTTGTGTTTTTTATGATGGTAATTTATAAAATTTGAAGGTAACTCAACATGTTACTCAACTTCTATATTCATAAACGTAATTTGGATTTCTTACTTTATATTATATCTCTAAAATATATTTTGATTCTTCTGTTCAGTTACTATTATTTAAGTTTTCTTGTAAGATGCACAAATATGTTTTTTATAGTTTAAGCAATTAGGAAATTAGGAAACTGAACTTAAAATATATTAATATAATCTTTTGAAAGGTCAATAGATTTTTGAGACATTTCATAGTGGGGTGGAACTATTTGTTTTTTTTAGGTTACTTTTGTTTGGTTTTTTGTTTTTTAGAATTAGAAGGTTATAAATAGGAGGTGGAGAATGTTAATGTGAAAAAATTCTTGGAAGTACTTTTAAGCAAAACATGAAGTTGTTAGTTATGGATTGACATAACATAAAAATAAAGGGACAAATATAATAAAATTGAAAAACAATCATTATTATATATGAAAACAAAATATATATTGTAGTTCCAATATTTATTCATAATCTCTCTCTTTCTTTCTCATTTTTCATCAACGTGACATATTTAATATCTACTATATTTTTTTCAGCCTAAAAGTTTTTTTTATTATTTTCTCTTGTTTCATATTTGTGTAACCATCATTACTGTCTTGTTAAATTTTATAGTAGGATTTCACTTATTCATTTTTTCTAATATTAACATAAAAATATTATTGTTTTGAGTACAATAACGTTATTTTTTATAACATGCATTATTACATACACATCAAATGTTAGTATTCTTTAGATAAAAGTTTCTTTGCCCAAATAATTAGACACCAATGCACATTAAAATGTCTTATTTTTTCTTATAGATCACGTGTAGTTAATTTGTGTATAACAAAAATATTTCAAAAATGTTGCTTTTTCGGTATAGTTTTTATAGTTAAGTTAAACTTAGAGAAAAGCAAAAGTAAATGACTAATTAAAAAAATTTCTAGTTTCTGAAATAAATCATTGGTAATATCGTAAATTGTATATAATATCATTTATTATATGCAAATATATATATATATATATCTAATTTATTAAATTTTAAATTAGATTTTTGATTAAATATGCCAAAAAATCTATAAAAATACCAATTAATTTAATTTTATGTTCAATAAAAATAAGAAAATGAGACTAATTTACATCAAATATATTTTATTAGTAAAATACTAAAAACTTTGATGCCCATAATAAAATATAAAAGACTTAACAATTGGATAATGACTATTGTTATTTAATATCACAATATTTGGACTTGTTAATCTAAAATATATTTTTTATCTTTTTATGTTTATTCAATCTCAAATATTATATTAATAAGGTAATTATAAGATTTGAGTTAGCAAGAATTGATATAAAATTACAATATTACCAAGGATTTATTTAATATATATATATATATATATATATATATATATATATATATATATATATAT
>OVBE01007115.1:0-18060 GCA_900406425.1 Iberis pinnata | reverse complement strand
AGCCAATGATTAGTTTTTGTCTTTAGTGCGATTTATGGCTTTTCTCTGAACACTATAAAAGCCCTAAAGTTCCTCCTTTCACCTAAGTCTTGTTTTTCTTTACTTTTTAGGTTTTTGTCTTAGATTTTCATTTCCTTTGTTGTTCTTGATGTTCTTAGGTGTAAAAACCCAGAATCTTTTAAGTTTATGCTAATCTACTATTTTTCTTTACTCTTCTGCTTAGCTTTAGGTTGTTGCTTATCTGGTGCATGTTGGTCTTTCATTTTCATTTTTAATCTTCTGTTTTAAGTTTTGATCATTTTCTGGGTTAGTTAGTGTTCTATTGCTGTTCTTGTTGTTCTTCAACTGTTTAACCTTTGATCATCATGTTTAGCTTTGAAGTTGTCATTTCTGTTTTCTCTGTTTTCATTTCCATGAATAGTGAGTAGTTTCCTGAAGTTCCTGAGGATGGGGTAGACTAGGGTTGATGTCCTGATCTCACCTTAGGCACCTAATCATGTTTGAATATACATCCCTTATGTTCATTATGCTTAATGCTGGTTTCTTTTACGCTAATCGAAATCTGATCTTGGACATTCCAGCGCCCGAAAAGCTTTCAATGGAATGTCTGATCATGGTGATTTTAGAGATTAGTCTATCCTTACACAACGCCCTAGATTCTTAGGATATGCATCTCAGCTTAGGGGGTTGGATGAGTAGGGGCTTTTTGGCTTTGGTAGGTTGGTTCTTAATGCATTCTAGGTAGTGTACCGTTAACGGGAGTTAGGTTTGGTGATTGCTTAGGTTGATTCTATTTATCAAGGGATTGGACTTGGTTACTTATGAACCAATCGTCTAGGGATAGCTCACTGTTGTTTGAGGTATGCTAAGTGCTTAGGTAGGTTGGGATGGATCTCTAGTTGATTATCCTTAGTCCTCAAGAACTGCTTCACACATGTTTACATCTTTCACCTTTCCTGCTTTTACTATGTTTTTGTCTTTTTGCATCTTAGTCTTTTATGCTCCTTGTTCTGTTTATGCTTTCTTTTTAGCTCCAGCATGTTTTACTTCACTAAGGACCTGCTAGTTAACCACCCCTTTTTACTGGTTAGCTTGACTTAGAAGCATTCATTGCAATCCTGATTGCTAATGTACACCCAATTGGATTGATACCTCATCTATATTACAATGATGGGGAATTGATACCTCATGACCTCAAAAATCCTACTATCAATCACCTTGGTTTGGCTCAATTAGATGGTGATGCAGTTTGATCACACAGTGATACGGCTCGGTCAGACGGTGATGCGGCTCGATCATACGGTGATGCGGCTCGATCAGATGGTGATGCGACTCGATCACACGGTGATGCGGCTCGATCACACGGTGATGTGGCTCGATCACACGGTGATGCGGCTTGATCGCACGATGATGCAGTTTGATTAAATATTTGTTGGGTTGATCAAAAACTTGAGCTAATCTTGTGTTCGTCTTTTCTCTTTTCCGACCCAAGGGTACCTAAAACACCAAAACCAAATAAAAACTTAAATGCATTAAAAGAAGGACTTAAACATAAATTTAAGGACTTTTTATCTACAAGGATAAACATGAGACTTCCTCCTAAGTGAGCTTGTTTTATAGTCACTAAGCTTGTATTCCTGTTTTAATTTTATTGACCCTGAGACAGTTCTCCAAGGAGAATCGAGGTCATTTCACAGGTTTTCTTCCTGGACTTATCCAACCACCATTATTTGGGTTGGTTTGGCTGTTCACTTTCAACCCCTTATCAGGTTCCAGAGCAAGTATGATTGCTCCATAAGGTAGAATCTCCTTGATTATGAAGTTCCTTGAGCATTATGGGTTCACATCTTTTGAATAGTGCTCGAGCATTGGGTTGAGCAGATACACTTAATCACCCATCTTGAGGTCCGTTGTTGGGGTTTGAAACCCAAAACTGTTTTCAGAGTAGGTTGTGCCTGAAGTGGTTTTCCGAAGTGGGATATGTTCAAGCTGGTGTTTGAGCTCAGAATCTCCTTCTTCTAAAATGGGCAGTTTGCTCTCATCAGTTGATATCCCCAGTGTTCTGGTTTCCTTTACCAATGTAGAAACTCCTGCATCTGGTTCCTTGACAACCCCAAATGCTTATGTATGCTCTGAAATCTTGTTTGGTTCCTTCATAAGCTCATACTCCAGTGAATCACCGCTTTAGTACTCATCTTCATGATTGTCCTCATTCATCTCCTTGATAGAGAATAGCTGACCTTGGATTGTAGGCTTCTTTGTCTTGTCCTTGATGTTGAAGATCATCTTTGGACCATTCCCTATGTTCAAACTGATATTGTCTTTCTTAACGTTGATATCAGCTTCAACCGTATCTAAGAATGGTCTTCCTAAGATCAGTGGATCCTTTGGTTCCTTGTTCATATCCAACACCACAAAGTCTGTGGGTATCTTTACACTCCCAATCTTGATGGGTAAATTTTGCAGAGTACCAATATGATACCTAATAGATCTGTGGGCCAACAACAAATTTATATTAGAAGCTTTAAATTCATTGAATCTCAGCTTCTTGGCAGTGGAGAGAGGCATCAAGTTAATGGATGCCCCTAAATCACATAGGCATTTGTTGAAGGTCATGGAGCTTAGTGAGCATGGTATAGTGAATGAACCAAGATCTTCTTGCTTGTCTACTATTAAGGCATTGCGTTCATCATTTGGTACCAACACTCCTTGATTTTCACTATCCTTCTTGTACTTTTCAAAGCTTGTTGGGTACTTCTCTGTTATCTCCTTCTTGAACGTTGATGGGTATGGAAACTTTGTAATATAAGGTGTTGGAACAAATTCCTTCTCCTTTGAAGCATATAGATTTTTACCAAGACGAGGCTTGACTCTAGCAGCTAACTCTGGGTTCGTCCATTTCAAGGNCAAACTTGAGCAACACTGTCCTTAGGGATGTGAGTAGGACAAGGGTGAGAAGAAAAGTCAGGGGTACTGCCTAAGAAGATAGCATTGACATGTGCATACTCTGGGTTATGAATTGATTTGCCAGGAAGTTGTCCATTTGTGGTAGAAACAGAAACAGAAGTGGAAACATACTTGCTCTCCAAAGCAGTAACCCTTGAGTTCAGAGTGTCAAACTTTTGATGGAGGTCATTGTATGAGAAATCAATATGCGTCTTCAATTCAGCAAGTTTCTTTGAAGTTTCCATAGCGTTGGTAGCTTGACCTTGTAGAAGCTGCTGGAGCATTGCCTCAATGTTTGAAGGTGGTGCTTGAGGTTGGTTAGAGGTGAAAACAGAAGGTGCTACTCCATGTTGATGTTGCTGGAGACCCTAATTCTACCATTTTAATTTTTGAAGTGATCTTACTTGTTCACGTTTTTCCCTTTTTCATCTTTTCATTATTTACTCTTGGGAGAGGCTTCTTTCCCATTTGATTGCTAGCGGATTCGAGAATTTCCTTATTTTGATGCTTATGGTTTTTAACTTTTTTTCATTTTCACTAACTTCTTGGGTTTACCCTTTTCATTTCATTGTTATCTTTTTTTCTCATTCTGCACTAACCATATTTTTCACATTGTTTTACCCCCAAACCCTTTACTAGCATATTATGTTTCTTTTCCTTTTCCTTTCCTCTCCTAAGGTCCATTACTCTACCCTCCTTTACCAGCTACCCACATCCTTTCATTCATTTTCAAACCAACCCCAACATACCCAACCCACCTAGTCCTATCTAGTCCAAAAAGCGTGGACTAGAACTACATGAGATTCCATTCCTGTGAGTTCTAACCTAACACTTTCTACCAAGCTCATTCCATAAAAGACCTGACACTCAATAGTAAATTTATGGCTTGAAAGAAGGCAAGGTTCAAGGGTTGGGATTCTAGTTGGGTTAACAAGAGCGGTAAAATGGTAGAAGGTAACCAAAATATGTATATACTATCCTTGAGTTCAAATCTAGCACACAAACATGATAATTATATGTCAGTTTTAAGCTCTAATAAATAGGGGCAAAATTCAAATTACAACATGCTTCAGAAGACAAAGGATCATGCAAATTCATATTCCAAGCATGGTACAGTTTTACTTCAGACTGAATCAGGATGCATTAGACAACTAATAAGCAGGGTATTGATAATATCTAAGAAAACAACATACTTATAAGGTCCTTGTTTCCTATGCAAGTGCAGACAATCTAAATGCAACTACATGAACACTCTGTTTTTGAAAATGATTTTTTCAATTTTTTTTGTATGCCTTAGATGAAAAATTGAAATAAGAAAACAAGTAAACATGATCAGTACCTCCTAAAATCTCCCCCAAACTTAAATTGCACAGTCCCTTGTGTAATAGAAGTTTGAAGAATGGTTTAGGATCAAAATGCATCAACATAAAAGAAATGTGCTATGGTATATACAGTGAAAAGGGTTTGGAGTGGTACTGTTTTCAAGTTGAGTTGAAGAAGAGTGGCTGAAGTGGAGATCGAGTTGATGTGTCCTCCTTGTTCTTGGCTCGATGTGGAAACATTTTGGGTTCGCATATGACTTCCTCAAGTTGACTATGCTTTCCTCTTTTCCCAACACCAAGCGTTCATAGTATTGATCAAAGGTACCCGAAACAACCAAAACAAAGAAAAAACTTAAAAGATTGGACTATGCAGAGGTGTAAGAGAATAGTGGGCAAATGGGAAGACCAAGAGGAAGTGATGTTTTGGATGCTTCACTTGTATTGATGCTTGTCTCGATCAACATTTTCCCGTGGCTCGATCAAAGGATTTCTGCTCGATCAAGGCGTTGGAATGGTTTAACGGAACATTGGCTCGATGACTCGGCTCGAACATAGCATTGTGTGGCATGGCTCGATCACCTTGGTTTGGCTCTATTAGATGGTGATGCGGCTCGATCACACAGTGATACGACTCAATCACACGATGATGCGGCTCGATCACACGATGATGTAGCTCGATCACACGGTGATTCGGTTTGATAAAATTTTTGTTAGGTTGATCAAAAAGTTGAGTTAATCTTGTGTTCATCTTTTCTCTTTGACAAATGCCCAAGACATGACCCTAGGGTACCTAAAACACCAAAACCAAATAAAAACTTAAATGCATTAAAAGAAGGACTTAGACATAAATTTAAAGCCTTTATATGTACAAAGATAAACAAGAGACTTCCTCCCAAGTGAGCTTTTTTATATTCACTAAGATTGACTTCCTGTTTTAATTTATTGACCCTGAGACGGTTTTCCAAGGAGAACCGAGGTCATTTCACCAGGTTTTCTTCTTAGACGTATCCAACCAACATTGTTTGGTTTGGTTTGGCTGTTCACTTTCAACCCTTATCAGGTTCCACATCAAGCATGATTTCTCCATCAGGTAGAATCTCCTTGATTATGAAGTTCCTTGAGCATTTTGGGTTCACATCTCTTGAATAGTGCTCGAGCATTCAGTTGAGAATATACACTTGATCACCCATCTTGAGGTCCGTTGTTGGGTTTGAAACCCAAAACTGTTTTCAGAGTAGGTTGTGCGTGAAGTGGGTTTCTGAAGTGGGATATACTCAAGCTGGTGTTTGAGCTCAAAATCTCCTTCTTCTGAAATGAGCAGTTTGCTCTCATCAATTGTTATCCCCAGTTTTCTGGTTTCCTTTACCTCTGCAGAAACTCCTGCATCTGGTTCCTTGATAACCCCAAATGCTTCTGTATGCTCTGAAATCTTGTTTCGGTCCTTCATAAGCTCATACTCTAAGGAATCACTGCTTGAGTACCCGTCCTCATGATTGTCCTCATTCATCTCCTTGATAGAGAATAGCTGACCTTGGATTGTAAGCTTCTTTGTTTTCTCTGTTTTCATTTCCATGAGTAGTGAGTAGTTTCCTGAAGTTCTTGAGGATGGGGTAGACTAGGGTTGATGTCCTGATCTCACCTTAGGCACCTAAGCTTGTTTGAATATACATCCCTTCTGTTCATTGTGCTTAATGCTGGTTTCTTTTACGCGAATCGAAATCTAATCTTGGACATTCCAGCGCCCGAAAAACGTTCAATGGAATGTTTGATCATGGTGATTTCAGAGATTAGTCTATCCTTACGCAACGCCCTAGATGCTTAGGATATGCATCTGAGCCTAGGGGGTTGGATGACTAGGGGGATTTTTGGCTTTGGTAGGTTGATTCTTACTGCCTTCTAGGTAGTGTACCGTTAACGGGAGTTGGTTTGGTGATTGCTTAGATTGATTTCATATATCAAGGGATTGGACTTGGTTACTTATGAACCTAACTTCTAGGGATAGCTCACTGTTGTTTGAGGTATGTTAGGTGCTTAGGTAGGTTGGGATGGATCTCTGGTTGATTACCCTTAGTCCTCAAGAACTGCTTTACACTTGTTTACATCTTTCACCTTCTATGCTTCTACTCTATTGTTTCCTTTTTCCTTTTAGTCTTTTATGCTCCTTGTTCTGTTTATGCTTTCTTTTTAGCTCTAACATGTTTCACTTCACTAAGGACCTATTAGTTAACCACCCCTTTTTACTGCTTAGCTTGACTTAGAAGCATTCATTGCAATCTTGATTGCTAGTGCACACCCAATTGGATTGATACCTCATCTATACTACAATGATGGCGAATTGATACCTCATGATCTCAAAAATCCTACTTTCAATCACCTTGGTTTGGCTTGATCAGATGGTGATGCAGCTCGATTACATAGTGATGCGGCTCGATCAGACGGTGATGCGGCTCGATCAGACGGTGATGCAGCTCGATCAGACGGTGATGCGGCTCGATCAGACGGTGATGCAGCTCGATCACACGGTGATGCGGCTCGATCCCACGATGATGCGGTTTGATCAAATTTTTGTTGGGTTGATAAAAAATTGAGTTAATATTGCGTTAGTCTTTTCTCTTTGCCAAATGCCCAAGACATGACCCTAATGTACCTAAAACACCAAAACCAATAAAAACTTAAATGCATTAAAAGAAGACCTTAGACATAAATTTAAGGACTTTTTATGTACAAGGATAAACATGAGACTTCCTCCCAAGTGAGCTTGTTTATAGTCACAAAGCTTGTATTCTTGTTTTAATTTTATTGACCCTGAGACGGTTCTCCAAGGAGAATCAAGGTCATTTCACCAGGTTTTCTTCCTGGATGTATCCAACCACCATTGTTTGGGTTGGTTTGGCTGTTCACTTTCAACCCCTTATCAGGTTCCAGAGCAAACATGATTGCTCCATAAGGTACCTTGATTATGAAGTTCCTTGAGCATTTTGGGTTCACATCTCTTGAATAGTGCTCGAGCATTGGGTTGAGCAGATACACTTCATCACCCATCTTGAGGTCCATTGTTGGGGTTTGAAACCCAAAACTGTTTTCAGAGTAGGTTGAACCTGAAGTGGGTTTCCGAAGTGGGATATGTTCAAGCTGGTGTTTGAGCTCAGAATCTCTTTCTTCTGAAATGAGCAGTTTGCTCGCATCAGTTGCTATCCCCAATTTTCTGGTTTCCTTTACCTCTACAGAAACTCCTGCATCTGGTTCCTTGACAACCCTAAATGCTTCTATATGTTCTGAAATCTTGTTTGGGTCCTTCATAAGCTCATACTTCAGTGAACCACTGCTTTAGTACTCATCTTCATGATTGTCCTCATTCATCTTCTTGATAGAGAATAGCTGACCTTGGATTGTAGGCTTCTTTGTCTTGTCCTTGATGTTGAAGATGATCTTTGGACCATTCCCTATGTTCAACCTGATATTGCCTTTCTTAATGTTGATAACAGCTCCAAACGTAGCTAAGAATGGTCTTCCCAAGATCAGTGGATCCTTTGGTTTCTTGTCTATATCCAACACCATAAAATATGTGGGTATCTCTACACTCCCAATCTTAATGGGTAAATTATCGAGAGTACCAATATGATACCTAATAGATCTATCTGCCAACAACAGAGTTATATTAGAAGCTTTAAATTCATTGAATCCCAACTTCTTGGCAGTGGAGAGAGGCATCAAGTTAATGTATGCCCCTAAATCACATAGGAATTTGTTGAAGGTCAGGGAGATTAGTGAGCATGGTAGAGTGAATGAACCAAGATCTTCTTGCTTCTCTACTATTAAGGCGTTGCGTTCATCATTTGGTACCAACACTCCTTGATTTTCACCATCCTTCTTGTACTTTTCAAAGCTTGTTGGGTACTTCTCTGTTATCTCCTTCTTGAACCTTGACGGGTATGGCAAATTTGTAATATAAGGTGGTGGAACAAAGGGTGTTTCCTTCTCCTTTGAAGCAGATAGCTTTTCCAAGACCAGGCTTGACCCTGGCAGCTAACTCTGGGTTCATCCATGTCAAGGAATCAGTCTTTCCAAAATCTACATTTTCCTCCATGTAGGCTCAAATCCGCCCAAACTTGAGCAACACTATCCCCAGGGATGTGATTAGGACAAGGGTGAGAAGAAAAGTCAAGGGTACCGCCTAAGAAGATATAATTGACATGTGCATACTCTTTTGGGTTATGAATTGATTTCCCAGGAAGTTGTCTATTGGTGGTAAGAGCAGAAACATAAGTGGAAACAGAATTGCTCTCCAAAGCAGTAACCCTTGAGTGCAGAGCGTCAAACTTTTGATGGAGGTCATTGTATGAGAAATCAATATGTGTCTTCAATTCAGCAAGTTTCTTCAAAGTTTCCATAGCGTTGGTAGCTTGACCTTGTAGAAGCTGCTGGAGCATTGCCTCAATGTTTGAAGGTGGAGCTTGAGGTTGGTTAGAGGTGAAACCAGAAGGTGCTACTCCATGTTGATGTTGCTGGAACCCATTCTGAGCTTGTTGCCTAGGTGCAAAACCTTCGTTCTGTTGTTAACCATAGTTGAGGAAGTGTTTAGCTTGTTGTTGGTGTTGAGGTGGATAGACTTGATCTTGAGGATTTGCTACATTGTTATTGCGGTAGGACATGTTGGGGTTGTTGTAGTTGACGAACTCTTTGTTGTAGTCGCTTTGATTCTGAATGTAACTAATCTCCTCTTGTTGAGCAGTGATCCCACCTTGGAGCTGAATGTGCTATGCGTCACCTATGAAGTGAACTTGATGCTGTTGTGCAAGGAGTAACTTATCCAATTTCTCATTCAGATCTTTGAGGTCCCTCTGTGTTTTGGCATCAGAAGCATTGTTGTCCCATGAGGTGCTATCATAGTGGTCAATGTAGTTTCCATCGGATTGTGCTAAGTTCTCCACTAGCTCCCAACCATCATAACCACCTTGGTTCATAAATCTCCCATTGCTTGATGTATAAAGTAACATTCTAATCATGGGGAGAGCTCCTCTATAAAGTGTACTAAGGAGGGATGCATTGCTGAATTCATGGCGTGGACATTGCAATGTGTACCCTTTGAACTGCTCCCAAACTTCACATAATGTCTCAATATTCCTCTGTGCAAAACCAGATATGTCATTGCGAAGTCTAGCCATTCTTGAGTCTGAGAAGAATTTGGCAAGAATTACCATCTTGCAGACGTTCCAGGAGATGATGAAATTCTGAGGAAGGGATTTTCCCATTGGCGAGCTTTGTCACCTAAAGAGAAGGGAAAAAGACGTAACTTAAATGCATCCTCACTCACACCATTAAATTTGGTGAGACTGTAGACTCTGTCAAACTCGTCCAGGAGGTCGAGTGGATCCTCCATTGGTAAGCCATGGAAACCTATTCCCCAGAATCATAGCTATCAAGTTGTGCTTGATCTCAAAATTATTGTTCTGGACAGTAGGTGGATTGATTCCATAGCGGTGTGTGTGAATGTTCATGTAATTGCAGATTTTGAAGGAAACCACGATTTTGAGCATAGTTGATGAAGGGCTTTGTTTGTTGTTGGTGTTGAGGTGGATAAACTAGATCTTGAGGATGTGCTACATTTTTGTTGTGGTAGGACAGGTTGGGGTTGTTGTTGTAGTTGACGAACCCTTTGTTGGAGTTGCTCTGGTTTTGAATATAACTAATCTCCTCTTGTTAAGCAGTCATCCCACCTTGGAGCTGAACGTGCTCAGCGTCACCTATGAAGTGACCTTGATGCTGCTGTGCAAGGAGTAACTTATCCAACTTCTCATTAAAAGCTTTGAGGTCCCTATGTGTTTTGGCATCAGAAGCATTGCTGCCTCGTGGGGTGCTATCATAGTCGTCAATGTAGTTTCCATCAGATTGTGCTAAGTTCTCCACTAGCTCCCAACCATCATCAACACCTTGGTACATGAAGCTCTCATTGCTTGCTGTATAAAGTAACATTATGATCCTGGGGAGAGTTCCTCTATAAAGAGTACTAAGGAGGGATGCATTACTGAATCCATAGTGTGGGCATTGCAACGTGTACCCTTTGAACCACTCCGAAGCTTAACAGAATGTCTCAACATTCCTCTGTGCAAAACCAGATATGTCATTGCGAAGTCTAGCCGTTCTTGAGTTTGAGAAGAATTTGGCAAGAAATGCCATCTTACAGTTGTTCCATGAGGTGATGGAATTCTGAGAAAGAGATTTTTCTCATTGGCGAGCTTTGTCACCCAAAGAGAAGGGAAAGAGACGTATCTTGAATGCGTCCTCACTTACACCATTAATCTTGGTGAGACTGCAGAATCTATCAAACTCGGCTAGATGGTCGAGTGGATCCTCCATTGGTAAGCCATAGAACCTATTCCCCTGAACTATAGCTATCAAGCTGTGCTTGATCTCAAAATTATTTTTCTGGACAGCAAGTGGGTTGATTCCATAGCGTTTTGTGTGAATGTTCGGGTTGTCATCCGCACCAATGGTGTGCTGGTTAACGTGGTCAATGTTCTCCATTTGCAAGTAAAACACCTGAGATGCACTAACAAGGAGAAAGTAGAAATCAATAAAGTAAAAAAAGGAACTTGATATCAATAGATCTAAAATCCATAATGTAACAAACAAACACCCAATTGGCAACGAGGCCTAATTGATAACACTATTTTAGGTATTAAATCCCATTACACATGCATGTCATTGTAGTATAGATGAGTTGTCAATCTAGTCAGGTGTGTTGCTAGCAATCAGGATGCAATTAAAACTAATGATTCAAGTTAAATATGAAAATGAGGGTTCACTAACAAGTCCTAAGCAAACAGAATATAACAAACATGCGTTAAGTAAAAACAGAAACGAAGGTAAGCATGCATAAGTAAAAGGTAGATAGTTAGTGAAACAAAAATAGATGAATTAAAATGGGTAAAATATGCAATCAAAGAAAAGGGTCCCTAAGGATGGGGGTAATTGGCTAGTGTTCCTCCTCAAACTACCTAAGTGTCAAACATACCTCAAACAAGAGATATCCCTAGACGATAGATTCGAAAGCAATCAAATCCAATTCCTTGACAGATGAGCTCAAACTAGGTAGTATCCAGACCTAACTTTCGTTAAGAACTCTACCTAATAGGCACTACTAACCAATATACCTAAGCCAATAAGCACCATAAACACCTAATTCCTTAGGTTAGGATGTGCAAATATTTGAAATCACCTTGATCAGGCATTTCATTGAACACTTTTCGGGTGCTGAAATGCCTAAGTTCGAATATCAAACGGACAGAATGAAATGAGCATTAACCACAATGAAACAGAAGGGATCTATTAAACGATAAAGCTTGACACCTAGGAGGAACAAGGAAACAACACTAACCTATCCCGTCCTTAAGGAACCTAAGTCACTACTCACTATGCATGTTGGATGCAAAATCAGAGAAACATAAAAACATAGCTACTAAGTAAGACATTTAGATCTAGGTTCAAACAACGAAGAATAGACTATATGAAACCCTGAAACTAGTGCAAAAGACGAAAACGAACAGAGATGCAGAAGATGAAGATCTAAAACCTGAAGAACACCAACCCAGAAAAGATGAACATCAATGGAAGAATAACAAAAACAAAGGAAATGATCAAACTAAAAACGAGACTAAAAGCATCAAAACATAAATCAACATGCACCAGATAGTTCACAGTCCTAATCTAAGCAGGAAAATGAAGAAAACAGAAGATTAACATAAACTTAAACAAAATATGGGTTTAGAACATGAAGAACAATAGAGAGAAAATGAAACCTAAGACAAAACCTAAAAATGGCAAATTTTTTTTCTTCCAAATGGAGGCGTTTAGGGCTTTTTATAGTGTTCAGAGAAAAGCCTAAAATGCATAAAAGACAAAAGCTAATCAGTAAATTGGGTCTTGGATCAGGTCCACCCTGATTTGAAGTTTATTGGGTCAGATTGCTTGGGCTCGAGCTGGAGTGTGCGCGTGTGATCAAGCCGGCTTTACCTTGGCTCGATCACACGATCGAGGTGGCTGGCTCGAGGTCAAGGCGTGAAGATGCGATCGAGGTGTCCTGGCCCGGTTTGATCGAGGCAGAGTTGGAGTTGGCAGAGGCGCAGAGCTTGGCATGGTCGAGGTGGAGTGAGGCGGTTGAGGTGAAGTGAGGCGGCTCGATCACTTGGCTCGATGGTGATTGAGCCGTGAAGTTGTGTGGTCAAGCCAAAGGGCCGAGAGATGATCAAGGTGAGCTTGGACATTGCGATCAAGGTGAAGGGGAACGGACGTGATCGAGGTGAGCTTGGATGTTGCGATCAAGGTGAAGGGGAACATACGTGATCGAGGTGAGCTTGGACGTTGCGATCGAGGTGAAGGGTTGAGGCAGTTTCAACTTCTGCACCAGCGTTCGAGCCGTTTATCAAGGCAGTTTCAGGTTCTACACCCTTTTTAGATTATGCACCAGTGTTCGAACCAGTGATTGAGGTAGTGATCGAGGAAGTTTCAGATTCTGCACCCTTTTTCAGGTTCTGCACCCTTTCTCAGGTTCTGCACCACCGTTCCTACACCCTTTTCAGGTTCTGCACCCTTTTCTTCAGGGTCTTGCACCCTTTTTTCCATTGTCTTGTACCCTTTTTTCCAGGGTCTTGCACCCTCTTTTTCTTCTCCAAATTTGCACTTATTTTCCGAAAACTCCCTAAATACCTGAAATATCTCCAAAATTCATATGTATGCGAATGCTAATGCAAAACTTCATGAAAATGCAAATTTACTAAGAATGTCCTAGGAATGCAACATATTGACAACTAAAGGACACTAAAATGATGCTAAATGACTTTCTAAAATCACTAAAATGCAGATACATCAGTATCGGATGCTTCAACCGATACACACTTATCGATATCAGTGTATCGGTTGAAGTGTATCGGCTGGTATTCTATTATTGATATCAGTATATCGGCTGGTGTTCTCTTGATATCTCTTCTTTATTGTTTGCAACGGTCAGCTCCGACCGATACCAAATGGTCAATATAGGTGTATCGAACCAACGATATTGGTTAGTACTCTCGGTATGTTTCCGTCGCAGGTTGTATAAGTCCACCTTGCCTGGTACACATTAGTCGGTACCAAAATATCGACCTATGTGTACTGGTTGCTTCCACCCGTTACTGGTCCTTCAGAAGTTGTATCGACCAGTGTAACTGGTACAACATGGACGATACTTCTTCCTAACCTTCCTTTTCGCTCCTTTTTTATTCTTTTCTCATCACTTTGACTCCAATTTAGTCTCATACTCCTTAAACACCTGAAATATACAACAATGTCCAAGATGCAACCTATCTAATCCTAAATATAAGTTAAACAACCTAAAATGAAATTAAATTTCATGCCAAATGGTATCAAAAACCTAATACATCACCCTGGTTTAGAAAACCCAACTGGTTTGTGGTCTTTGGGTTTATGTTGATTTTGTAATTTAGATCTGGGCCTGGTTTCATTATGGACCTTAACATCTAAACTATATATATATATATATATACTTTCGTTCCGCTCATGTATTTAATACTGATACATTAATCTACTTATGTTCCTCTTATATAGGTAAAAGTGTTTAAAGAACACGACCCCGTAATATCCAAAATCATTTGAAAATATAACACAATTTTATCTGCACTATGTGGTTTGAAATAACTATTTTTCCAAAATATTTTTCAATCATCATAAATGGATCATTTTTAACAAAAAATCCTTTTTCGATATTAAGTATATTTTGGTAAATAGTTTTTTTTTCAAAATACTCTGAAGGAGCGTTTTGTGAAAAGTCTTTCAAAATTATTTGGAAATTAATTGAAGGTTTTGAAATTTCTTTTTGAGTAGCTTTTGGAATCATTTGAGAAGAGTGGTTTATGGAAAATCACTTTTTTATTTGGAAGACTTAGCCTGAGAGCTTTTTGTAACGAGAGAATTTGATCCATGATTTGTTATGTACATTAAACATGTTTTGAGGTTTCTAGTTTTCCTTCAATCCTTGCTTTTTTTTTGTTTAACTGTGATCCATGTGTCTATTTTTGGGTTTGGGAAAGTGTTTGGTGGTGAAGATTTTTCTGGTATTGGGTCCATGGAAATGCCTTTCCCTTTATCAATTATATTCTTTGGGGGCATCATACATGTTTTGAAATAATTCTCGAGTCAAGAAATCTGGGACATAATTTGAATCTCCATTTATATATTCAATATCAAAATCAAAAATAACAAGGATCAAGTGGCCTAGTGGTTGTGTCACCTGTGTTTCCTTGTTACCAGACCATGGTTCGAACCTGGCCACTCGCTTAGCGAGTATATTTTCTCCTATTTATGGAGTTTGGGCTATTGGACCGGCCAAATGTGGCACATATATTAATGTGACAAAAATATCAAAATAAAAAATACTTAATATAGCTTGCCAACGGGCAAAATTTTGTTTAGAAGCAAGATTTTTAACATCTTTTTGTAAAACATATTTTTGTAAAACATCTTTTGCACTTTTACAATCAATAAAAATTTTTGATTTAAAAGATCACTTTGAAATTTTTGAATACAAAGTACCATACTTAAAATTTCTTTTCTAATAGTAGAGTAATTTCTCTGGGTATTTTTTCAATGTGAGGATGTAAACTGAACTATACTCTCACTACCATTTTCATTTGTTTTCTTAAGTATACCACCATATCCTATATCCGATGCATCTATGTCTACGACTTTTTAAAGATCCAGATCTGCTATGTGCAGACAAAGAATTTCAAGCATTTGTTTTTTTTTAATTTATTTTATGGACTTAAGCGGTATGCTCTTTTGTCCATGAGACTAGATTTTTCTTAAGACGATTATGTAATGGTTNGCTATGTGCAGACAAAGAATTTCAAGCATTTGTTTTTTTTTAATTTATTTTATGGACTAAAGCGGTATGCTCTTTTGTCCATGAGACTAGATTTTTCTTAAGACGATTATGTAATGGTGTTGCCACCCTATTTATGTTTGGACAGAAATCTAAAACATAATTAAGACTCCCTAACAACTTTTGTAATTATGTTTTATCCATAATTCTATCTGGGAATTGATTTGAAAATTCTAATGACCTTTCAATAAGTTAAAGCATACCTTGTGAGATATAATGTCATATAAATCTAATATTTATTTGAAATAAAGACATTTTTTGTTTTTGAAACAACAAGACCATTTTTTCTTCAACAAAATATAAAGTTTTAGATGTTTGAAATGTTCGTCAATAGATTTCGAAAAGATTAGTATATCGTCTATGTAAACAATACAAAATGTTGAATAATCAGAAAATATGTCATTCATGATTCTTTGAAATTATGATGGTGCATTTTTCAACCCAAAAGACATTAAATTCTATTGGTATTGGCCAAATGGAACAGTAAAAGAAGTTTTGTATCTATCTTTTTAAGAGATTTGTATTTGCCAAAATCCTGATTTAAACCAAAATTTGAAAAAGATATGTGTTGAATAAATCTTTTGAAGTGAACTTTTTATTTGGTATTGGATATCTAATCCATTTTATGGTAGTGTTCAAAGGTTTATAGTTTATTAATAAACGAGGAGTTCGTCTTTCTATTTCAGAGTTTTTATTTACATAGAAGTAGAACATGACCAAGGGGATCTAGATTTTGAAATAAAATTTTTGTTTAGAAGATAAGAAATTTCTCTCCTACAATGTTTTTCCAATTATGAGTTCATTTGAATTGGGCAAGCTTTTGAGGAATTTCTTTTTCATAGAAATTTTTTTCATAAGGTAAATCAACAATATGTTATTTTCTATTCCAAATAAGTATTTGGTAAATCCGAGCCAATTTCTTTTTCGAAAATTTTGTTTAGATCTAAGATTTTATTTTGGATTTCTTTAGTATCTAAAGATCATTTAATCTCTTGGAACAATATTTTATATTTTAAATTTTCTAGATGAAAATTTTTACTTTGTACTAAATTAATTAGGTAATGTTCTTGTATCGAACATGATTTTATTAGATTGAGATTACGTTTTTAGGACTTTCAAGGAAATCAAAAGACAATTTTTTATATTTTAGATTAAAACAAATTGAAGCATCCTTAACTATGTAAGGGGTGATTAAGTTTATGAAAGAAGTTCCTATGATGACACTTTGATATATATCATCTTTAAAAAAAAAGTTTTAATAAAGATATTGTCTTTAAATAGCGAAGCTTCAACTTTTGAAGTTATTCATAATTTTGAATTATTTGTTGTTGAAAGTTTTTCGCTAGTTTTGAGATGAAATTTTTTGGAAGAAGTCCTGATTTTATACAATTTAAGTCTGCATCAGTGTCAAAAAGAGCAATAGTGTCTATTTTGTAATCTTTGGAAAAAAATATTGTGATTTTTATTTTATACTTTCGAGAGCTAATTTCCCAAAGGATATTGAGAAAATCATTTGAAGTTAGGTCCGGTGTTTGTAACTGTTCAAGAACATTTGGATCTTCTTCAATTTTATCAAGTACAACATTATCAAATCCATTAGAACTCAAATCATGTTATGCTTTTATTAAAGATAAGATTGACTGGAAGTACTTAGAATCATGTTTTTGTTTTTTTGTCAAGGATTTTGATTTCATTTTTACTTCTTTGATTTCGGCTTGGAGATCGTGTAATGAAGTTTTGGAAATATCTTTCCTTTTTTTTGTTGGGGATGATGGTGAGATCATAAGATGGTTCGAATTTTCTGGAACAGGAAGTTTTGAAGGATTTTCTATTATGTCTGATTCTTTTATACTTAAAGAAGACATAATTTTCTCTAAGAATTTTTGTTTTATGTGTGGATCGTTAATAGATTTTAGAATTTCAAGTTGGAACTCTTAATCATTGGTGAGGACATTGAGCTCTTTCTTATAATCCGAGCAAGATGATGAGTCTAATTTAAGTTCATCAACTTGTAAAGCATTTTCGGAGGATAGAGAAGAATCATAATCATATGATTCATAATGGTTTTCTAAGAGATTTGAAAGTTTATTTGAAACTTCTTCTCCAAGGCCAAGCTCTTGGATTTTCTTATTTAAGTGACAACATTTTGAAGCCTGACCTTTTTTATTGTATTTGTAGCAAGTTAGGTTTTTGTAGAAAGGTTTAGATGGTTATTTTTTTTTTTTTTTGCTGAAATTTTCTTCTGGGGTTTTGCCGAGAATTTTCATGGGTCTATTATGCTCATAGTTTTTAGTGTATTTTTATTTTTGGATTTATAATAGTAAGAATTATAGGACTTTGATTTAGTGTAATACGACTTACTATAGTCTCTTAGGCATGAACTATCTTTGCTATAGTCAATTTTGATATGTTTATAGAAATAACCTAACTCTACCCTAGTTCTTTTGAGCTCCCACTTAAGATGTTTTTAGAGTTTTATATCTTAGCAGATCTTGAGACCTTCTTTTTGAACAATACTAATCAATTCTCCATAAGTGAAATCATCATAATCTATTATTTGTTACCCGTAGAATCTCTAATTTTATTCCTAACCTTTTCACATAAGAGGGTTGGGAGACCTGCAAAGAATTTTTCTTTCCAAAAAGGCTGGTTTAAATCTTAACGTAGTAAAACTCTAGTAAGAAAAGTATTTTTATACCATTGAAAATCGCTCTATTTTTTGCATTTAAAAATTGAAAGAATTTCAACATTTTTTTGTCTCTAAGAACAACTGGATATCTTACAAAATGGAGGATGATGGCTATAACTAAGGTTGCTACAATGTTGGGTGTTTCCTAGATTGTCTAGAAATGGAAT
>OVBE01007114.1:0-18893 GCA_900406425.1 Iberis pinnata | reverse complement strand
GTCTCTACATTGTTCAAGTCAGCATTCACTACCACATGATATGTAGAATTAGAACCTACAAATGTGTACCTTAGCCCTGATGGGAGAGTTTTAAGCTCCGATTTAGAGCTTTATACTCCAGTTTAGAGCTTTAAGCTCGCTCCATGAATCAAAAAGGGGCGTAGGATACGGTTTAGGTGGAGACTTGGCAGCCGTCTCCACCAATGCCACATAATCAGTTATCTCCTCAATTCTCCTATTAGAATCAAGCATCCGGGTAAAACCTAAAACTTCATCACTAAGAGAAACATGCTCATTAGTAACATTGGGTCAATGTTATTTCTAAAGGATCGTCAAAAAGAAAGTCATCAGAACCTTCCTCAACAACCTTTTTAATAGTGTCAACCCAAAAGGACTTGGTGTCTAGAGATAATTTTTCATAACGTCTTGCAAATTGAAATTCATCACCATGTCTCGAAAGTGAAGATCAATCATGTCATTCTTCACATCAATGATAGTACTAGCGATAGCCAAGAAGGGACTTTGGGTTTCCAGAATCACAAAGTCGGTTGGTATAACAGTTGTCCCAATCTTTACAAGCAGGTTCTCAAGAACTCAACGAGATACTTCATAGAACAGTCACCTAAAACCAATGAGATTTTTGTTCCTTTAATTTATGTCATCCCTAACAGCTTAACCGCTAAGAAAGGCATAAGACTCATGCTTGAACCTAAATCGCAGAGAGATCTGGCAAAAGTGATGTCTCCAATCTCCATTCATAGAACAAAACTTTTTGGATCACCAAGCTCATTAAGCATTCGATTATGTAAGATAGAACTACATTTCCTTGTAATCATCATTTCTTCTTCTTCCAATGTAAGATTTCTTGTGACCACGCTTTTAACATATTTCTTCAAGGATGGAATCATCTCGCAGGCATCGGAGAAGAGCAGTCGGACATTAAGCTCAGTAATCATCTCTTGCACTTTGCATCTTCAAGTTATTTCCTTGATTTCTTGGACTTGACGAGATAGCGAACCTTTGGTTTGTAGATTCGAGGGGTTACAGGAACCTCTGTGATGAGTGGACCGATCGATCTATCTTTTCAGATCGACAAAAGTCAATTAGACCGATCGATCTGGGTTGGACCGATTGGTCTACTTTAACAGATCGATCTAAAATTTTTGGATTCTCCGGAATAATTGGATCTATCGATCTAGAATAATCTGAAGCTATCGGATCATTGTGGACCGATCGGTTTGCAGTGGACTGATCGGTCAGGCCATTATGCATCTTTTTCTGCATTTTTTCTAGATATGTACCCTTTTGAATATCCTCATGTTCTGCATCTTCTTTATATTCCACAAAATCCTCAACTAGAACTTCAACAACTTGTTATTATCCCTTAGCGGATGGTAAATTTTTGTCACTTCTCAATGGAATTGCATTCACATACTCTTGCTTCTTGGGATTATTATCAAATTTCCCAGGTAGAAACCCAGTTGGTCTCTTTACAGCTTCAGTAGTCTGAGCGACTTGAGTATCAAGATGTTTCACATGTGTAGATAGGGCTTCAAACTTATGGTTCAACTCACTAAATTTGCTTTGAGATTGTTGTTGCCCTTCCAAGAGTTGTTTGAGCATCATCTCCATCGAATTTCCTTGTTGATCTTGAGGTGGAAGTGCTTGTAGGAATACACGCTGAGAGGTCGTTTGAAAACTGTCTGAATTAGAGTTCTACAAAAAGTTCATGTTTTGTTTTCCTTGGAAACCACCACCACCTGAGTTTTGACCAAATTTTTTTACCAGAATTCTGCACGAAATTCTTCTGTTGGGTTGAGTAAACTTGATCCTGGAGATTCTCCATATTGTTGCTTCTCCAAGAGAAATTATGGTGATTCTTGTTGAAACCTGAATTGTATCCTTGATTTTACACCCTTTGACCTTGGCTATTTATGTAGATTACTTCCTCTTCAGCAACTTCATTGTCTTGCTCTTGAAAAGCAAAACGAGCAACTTCTGCATCTTTAGAAAAACTGACATGTTTCTGGTTTTGATTCTTGAGAAGTTGAATAAGCAGACCTTTCATTTCTGAAAGTTGCCATTTCACTTCTGAGAGTTCAGAGGAGTTAGAGGTAGTCCCTCTAGTTTGTCTATCGAAATATGGTCAATGGTTGTTGTTGCTGACATCCAGGTTCTCTATCAGCTGATAGGCAACTAGGAAAGCTTTAGTCATAAAATCATCACTGCTTGCTGCATCCTAGGAAAGCTGGTACTTTTGATCTATACTTCTGTATAAAATGTTGAGGAGACTTACATCAGAGAAACCATGATGAGGACAGTCACGAAGATTCTCTTTGAACCTTTCCCAGGCTTCATAGAATGACTCTACAAGACCTTGTTGAAACCTAGTGATTTTGTACCACAAAGTGTTGGTCCTTGTAGTTGTGAAGAAGTAGTTGATAAACTTGGCTCTACAATCATTCAAAGTTTCAATAGAATCAGCATGTAAGGAATTCAACCACATAATTTCTCTCTCATCTAGAGAGTGACGGAAGATCTTGCAATGCATGAAATCCTTTGAGACTCGATTGAGTTGGGTAGTGTTGCAGATGTCCTCAAAGTTATCAATATGGTACATGGGATGCTCAATGGGTAAACAGTGAAATTGGTTTTTTTCCAAAGTAGCTGGATGAGCTTCCAAGGGAACTGGTAGTCCGGACATTGAGGTTGTCGGGGTCGAATGGCATTTCGATTAGCAAAAGAATGCTTCAGGGTTTTTGAAATCACCGACTAGAGGGTTTTTTAGGTTGTGATATAAGACTTTGTGGAGAGTCTTTGGCTGCAGAAGATGGGAACAAATACGCTGGCTTTCACGCTCTCTCGTGCTGGTTCAGTGGGTGAAGGTGAATCGATATGGGATCAAACAAGCTGGCTATAACGCTCTCTCTTGTAGGATCAGTAGATGGAAGTGAGGATGGATCAAACACACCACATAGACTATGGAAGGGTCTCTGATAAAACAAGCAATCTCTACAAGTACCACTTGAAAGAGAGGAAAATGAAACTTTATTAATCAATAAAAAGCTTTGAGGTTTACAAGGCTGCATGGGAACCTTATGATAGGTCTAGAATTTAAATCATAAAACTAATACTGCAAATAACAGATCAATGTAGCAAAGTATAGGGTCGAATCCCACAGAGACCAGAAAGTACACGATTTAGTTAAATCTCGAATCAAGCTAAAACAGAATAATAGATTGGCTGTGATCGAAATCAAAACGGTAAATTAAAATCGGTTTTTAAACTATGAAATAAAAGCGTCAAGCATCGGGGAAACCACAGGTAGTCAGGATTAAAAGTCAAATCATCATTCGGGGATTTTCTTTGAAAATAGTTCTCAACATGAAAGACAAATATGGAATAATCTCCTCTCAGAGTATTAAAACCTATGCTCAAATTACCAGAGACAAACTCTCGCCATCTTTTAAATAATTGACCATGCATTACAGTTTAGATTCAATTGTTCACAAGCATTCAAGACAATACTCTCGCAAGCAAGAACACTTATTCATCTAGACTAGAACCAACTTCTAAACCAAATCTCTTTGTGTTTATTAGTCAAATTTCAATAAACTAGATGGCCAATATAATTCATGCATTAATAAAAAATCTAGACTAAGAACCTAACAATTGTTATCCCCTTATGATAAATCTAAAAATCAAACTCTGATTTCCCTAGGAAATCCTAAAACTAAACTAGTGAACTACTCAGACCTTGACAAGCAAACACAAATCAATATCAATGAAGAACACATAATAGAAGTAGAATAGATTATTAAAAAATGTTCATAAATTTTCTCCAAATACAAGGTTTGAATCTCCTTTCCCTCAATAATTCTCTCCAAAATAAAATAAAGATTTTTTTCTAAAAAACGTAAAACATAATATATTTATAGTCTGGAAAGTAAAATAATCTAAAATAAGGAAATTGGATAAGTTGGGGATTTGATTGAAAAATTTGGAAAACTTCTTATTCTTCTCGGGGGAAGTGCTCAGTCGGGCACATGGTTGCCCGATCGAGCATCTTGTAATATTTCCTGATCCTTCTTCTTGTTGCTTGATTGATCTTCGTCTCCAAACTTTTCCAGAAGGATTTGCCCGATCGAGCAACTATGTTGCCTAATCGTGCATCTCGTAAAATGCTTGCCCGATCGATCACATCCTTGCACGATCGTGCACTTTGTTCTGAAATCTTCTAAAATGCTCTGAAAAGCATAATTAAATCCCAAACGACCCGAATACCTAGAAACCTGAAAATCTACCAAATATGCAAGAAAAACGCTCTGAACAATGCATAATAGCAGACATAAATTCCCACTATTATGCATTAAAACCGAGTATTATCACCTTATACAGTGGTTCTTCAGCTGAAGACCTAATTAGGTCGACACTAATTCAAAACAAAGACTCAAAACAACACGACTTGCAAAATAAAACAAAGCGTTTAAACACACAAAACAGAAATGTTTGCAAACTTAAAATAAAATAAACCAAACTCTTGGATCACGTCTTGGGATTTAAATGTTGTCTTTTGAAGCCTTATATTCCTTAGATAAACTCAGTTTCACCTGCATAAATTTTATAGATTGAAAATACCTGATTTTGGCTCGGTTTGTGCGGTTTAGGAGCTGAAATGCAATATGCTTATTCTGGTCCATCCAGCTTGAATCCTTTGATGATTTTTTCTTCTTCTAGTCCTTTGAGGCTTGTATGAGAGTTATCTTCAAATATTTCCACGTGGTTAGCTTCAGAATCCTCTTCTTGCCTTGTTTGCTCTCCAATGGACAGTTCATTTGTATTAAGTGTATCTTCCAGCTCAGGAACGTTGTTGGAGTGATTCTTTTTTTTTTGAGCTCCATTCCCTGTAAATAAAATATAATTACATTGGTTGGACAGAGGTCGGATTTCCTTGAGGCTCAAATGGACGAAATTCTCCAGCAACTCTTTATTGAAGCCATCCGAGCTTAGATTAACTTATGTACTGTTTTTGGTGAAGCTTCCAAGTTCCAGAGTGCTTATAAAAATTTTTACCACGTCATTGAACCCCCTAAGCCTCCTAGCCTTGGAACTTGTCCTTGGAGCTTCATTGACTTCTGGTACAAGTGTTCGTTCAATGTCCTCATCAAGCTGGGCGATTGTTGGCAAATCCCTGTGGATCTCCTATCAAGATGTAGTTCTGACCAATCTTATTATCATTACCAGCTCCTTGGTGTCCTTGTGGTACTTGATTAACATTATCTCCACCTCCTACCGGGTTGAATAGCATGTCGTTTTCTGCTTGGGGAGGAGGCAAGTTTTTTGCATGATTGAATTGTCAAGATCAACGTTATCAGTCATTATGTTGGATGAGCTTGCGTCTCTCTTTGATTTACGATTGGTGGGTTCTAACTTAGGAACTATAGACTTACAATAACCCTTTGGATTATCTTCAACTTTTTTAGGAAAGACATCAGCTTGTCTTTTCACAACTTCAGAAGTTTGAGCAACTTGAGTATCCAAATGTTTAACATGTGTAGAAAGGGCTTCAAACTTCTGGTTTAGTTCCTTTACTTCTCTTTGGGATTGTTGCCCTTCTAAGATTTGCTTGAATATCATATCTATTGAATTTCTTTGCTGATCTTGAGGTTGAGGTTGTTGTTGGTATACATGCTGAGAGGTTTGTTGAAAACCGCCTGGATTTGAATTCTGCACAAAGATCTTTGTTGCTGAGTTGGGAAATCTTGATCTTGAGGATTTTCTACATTAGTACTTCTCCAAGAGAGATTGGGATGATTCTTGTTGTACCATTGATTGTACCCTTGATTGTATACCCTTTGACCTTGGTTATTAATATAGCTCACTTCCTTTTCAACCCCCACATTATTTTGCTCTTGAAAGACAAAGCAATAAACTTCTAGATCTTCAGCAAAACTGACATGTTTCTGGTTTTGATTCTTGAGAAGTTGAGTAAGAACCCTTTCATATTCGAGACTTGTCCCTTTACCTCTGAAAGTTCAGATTTATCAGATGTAGTTTCCTTGGTTCTTCTATCAAAGTCTGGACAGTGATTGTTGTTGTTAATTGCTAAATTCTCTATCAATCGATAAGCATATGGGACAAATTTAGTCATGAAATCACCATCACTTGTTGTATTTAAGGACAACTGGTATTTTTGATCAATGCCTCTGTAGAAAGTATTGAGGAGACTTACATCTGAAAAACCATGATGTGGGCAGTCACGAAGATGTTCCTTAAATCGTTCCCAATCTTCATAGAACGATTCCACTGGACTTTGCATAAATCATGAGATCTTGTTCCTTAATGAGTTGGTCCTAATAGTGGTGAAGAAGTAGTTGAGAAACTTGGCTTTGCAGTTATCCCAAGTTACAATGGAACCAACAGGTAGAGATTTCAACCAGCAAAGTGCTCTCTCAGCTAGAGAATGACGGAACAAGCTGCAGTGCATAAAATCGCGTGATACCCCATTAAGCTTGGTAATATTGCAGATGTCCTCAAAGTTGTTAATGTGATCCAGTGGGTGCTCAGTTGGTAAACAACTAAAATGGTTGTGATAGATCATATGAATGAGCTGAATAGGAAATTGGTATTCCCTTCGCTGAGGTTGTTGAGGTTGGATTGAGTTCCTGTTAGCGACTAGAGGGTGGTTCTGAGGGTTGCGCTGATTAGCAACTCTTTACGGATCTCCATACAAGATAAAGTTTCTTGCATCTATGTTCTGAGGAATTGGGTTCACCGGTGGAATTTAGTTGCCATCAGCTCTTGGTTGGCTGTGTGGCACTTGATTGCCATTAGCTCCCCCTATCTCTTGATGGATGATCATTTGATTGAGTCCAAGAGGGAAGAGGTGGATCAATTTGACCTTCGGATGCGATCAGATTGTTCAGATTAACGTTATCAACCATTGGATTGGATGAGCTAGCGTCTTTCTTTGCTTTCCGGTTTGAGCGTTCTAACTTTGTGAGTTCCGCGTTATTAAGGTTGAGCAACTCAGAGGATTTGTCAGACCTTCTGATCATACACCTGTAAAAAAAAAATAAGAAGAAAGAATGAGATGAGTACTGTAAAAAGAAAAATCTTAGACTAGACTCTTAATAAAACTTAAATGCACTATTGGTCCCCAAAAACGGCGCCAAAATTTTGATAGAGATAGAATTTAATTCCTAAACCTATACTGCAAACACATAACATTAATATAGATAGGGTCAAATCCCACAGAGACCAGACTGTACAACGTTCAGTTTTATCTTAAATCAAGCTAAGACATAATATAAGATTGTTTGTAATGGAATCAAAACAGTGATTGAAATAACGGTTGTAAACAATGAAATAAAAGCGTAAGACATTAAGGAATTCCACAGGTATTCAGGTTTAAAAGCCAAGGTTAAAATGCAGGATTTTATTTTAAAAATAGTTCTCAATATGAAAACATAAATAGAATAATCTCCTCTCGGGGTATTAAGCCCTATGTTCGAATTATTAGAAACAAACTTTCGCCGTGTCTAAATAATTCAACCATGCATTAATGCTCATATTCAATTGTTCATAAGCATTCGGGACAATACTCTCGCAAGCAAGAACACTTATTCATCTAGATTAGGTTAGATCTCTAAACCAAATCTCTTTGTGTTTATTAATCTAATATCAATGAACTAGTTAGCTACTCTAATTCATGCATTAATAACAAGTCTAGAAAATGAACCTAACAAATTCAATCTTGTATTATAAATCCTAACATTCATACCTAGTTACCCTGGGAAACTCCTAAAACCTAACTATGGAACTAATCAGACATTGCAAAGCATGAACAATACAAAATCAGAGAAGGACACATCATAAAATAAGTATAGATATTGATAAATAACAAGGATCTCCTCTCCCTCGNCAAAATCAGAGAAGAACACATCATAAAATAAGTATAGATATTGATAAATAACAAGGATCTCCTCTCCCTCAGTAAAAATCTCTAATAAAATAAATCTTAGGTCTAATAAAACCAAGCCACAAGGCTTATATAGTGCTAAGAAAAAAAGAAAAACCGAAATAGAATAAAAGATAGCCTTGAGGACCAATTCTGCAAATTTTAGATATCATCTAAAAATTCTTGGGTCGTCAAATGGATCGGGCACTTTTTTTATCGATCGTGCACTCGATCAGGCACTATTTTCATGAATTAAAGGAGCAAATGCCCGATCGGGCAGTTGGACGCCCGATCGTTCACTCCAGAAGATTTCTGCGCGATCTTCTTCTGCGAGTCAACTTGACCAATTTTCAGTAAAATAGCCATAACTTTTGATTTATCTAATGGAATGACTTGAAACCACCTCCATATGAACTCACGTCGCTATTTTGTGCCCAAATTTCAGCTCAATTCATCAACAGGAACATCTTCAAACATTGGCAAACGTTTGACCCTTCTGCTGACTCTGCAACTGCATATGTCAATTTGTATCCATTTTGTGCTGAAATCTATCTTTTTGTTCCAAAACAACCCAATAACCTAGAAACCTGTAAAAGACACCAAATTTCAAAGAAAAAACTTAGGTAACGCTTAATAGTAAATATAAATGCTCACTAGAAAGCGTTAAAACTGAGTAATATCACTTGCATCTGAGAAGACCGGCTTCTGTAACTATATCAATCGTGTTTACGTTGACATAGATAAATTTCATATGAGCTTCTTGCAATTTTGATACCGAGGAAGTGATATTACTTGGTTTAAATGCATAAAGGTGGGCATTTATGTCTGCTATTCTGCATTATTCCAAGTGTTTTCCTTGCAAATTTGGTGTATTTTCAGGATTATAGGTGTTCGGGTCATTTTGGAGCTTAAAGGAGTATTTCATAACATTTCAGAGCATTTCAGAACTTTCAGAAGAATGAACATGATGAAGAACGTAATGCACGATCGGGCAACCCACGTGCCCGATCGGGCATATCTTCCTGGAAGTTTTCGGAAGAACAGATCGATCGAGCACTTGAAGATCGATCGGGCAACATTTCAAAGATATGATCAAGGAATTGAATGTTAGACTTCCATTCTTTGATGCTTGTCAAATGATTCCTTCTCTGAAGAAATATGTGAAGAGCATGGTTACAAAAAAGCTTACATTGGAAGAAGATGCAATGATGGTTACAGAGTAGTGCAGCTCAATTTTGCAGAATCGAATGCCTAAGAAGCTTGGAGATCCAGGTAGTTTCGTTATATCAATTGAGATTGGAGACATCACTTTCGCTAGATCTCTCTGCGATTTGGGATCTAGTTCGAATCTCATGCCTTTCTCTGTGGCTAAGAGATTGGGAATGACCGACATAAAGGGTCGAAGGATTTAATCGGTTCTTGCTGATCGTTCGGGGAAGTACCATGTTGGAGTTCTAGAAAACTTACCGGTTAAGATTGGAACCGCATATGCACCAACCGATTTCGAGATTCTTGAGCTTGGAGAAGAACCTAAAGATCTTTTAATATTGGGAAGACCTTTCTTGGCTACAGCTAGAGCAATCATAGATGTGAAGAAATGCAAGATCAATCTTCGCTTTGGGGATATGGTTATGAAGTTCAACTTACAAGAGGTTCTGATGAAACAATCTCTAGATACTAAGTCATTTTGGGTCGATACCATTGCCGAAGCTGTAGAGGGAGTAGCTGATGATTTCTTATTTGATGATCCTTTAGAGATTGCTTTGACTAACGCTACTGTTGTTCATCTATCTTTTAGTGATAATGTTACATATCTTACTAGGATGCTTGATGCTAGTAGGCGATTTGATAAGATAACCGATTGTATGGCATTAGTGGAGGCAGCTGCCAAGCCTTCACCTAAACTGTACCCTGCACAACTTGATGATCCATGAAGCGAGCTGAAAGCTCCAAAGTTGGAAATTAAAACTCTCCCAGCAGGGCTCAGGTACACGTTTCTAGGTCCCAATTCCACATACCCTGTGATTGTGAATGTTGAATTGAAAAATGTAAAGACTGCCTTACTTTTATGTCATTTAAGAATACTTTTGATGATATCACAGGGATTTCACCAGATTTATGCAAGCATAGGATCCATTTAGAAGATGAGTCTAAGACTTCTATAGAACATCAGAGACGTTTAAATCCTAACCTGAAAGATGTTGTTAAGAAAGAGATAATGAAACTTCTAGATGCAGGAATCATTTACCCTATTTCAGATAGTACTTGGGTTAGTCCTATGCATGTTGTTCCTAAGAAGGGGGTATTACAATAGTTAAGAATGATAAGGATGAATTGATCCCAACTAGAACAGTTACAGGTCACAGAAAGTGCATTGACTATTGTAAATTTAATGCTGCTACCCGCAAAGATCATTTTCTTTTACCTTCTATTGACCAAATGCTTGAGAGATTGGCTAATCACCCTTACTATTGTTTCTTAGATGGTTATTCAGGTTTCTTTCAAATTCCTATTCACCCCGATGACCAAGAGAAGACGACATTCACATGTCCATTTGGTATCTATGCATATCGTAGAATGCCTTTTGGATTGTGCAATGCCCCAACAACTTTTCAAAGATGCATGATGTCTATTTTCAATGATCTAATTGAAGACATCATGGAAGTATTCATGGACGATTTCTCCATCTATGGATCTTCCTTCGATGTCTGTCTTGCTAATTTGTACAGGGTTCTTCAGAGATGTGAGGAGAAACACCTGGTGCTTAATTGGGAGAAGTTCCATTTCATGGTGACCAATGGAATTGTGTTAGGACACAAAATCTCTGAGAAAGGTATAGAGGTTGATAGAGCTAAGATTGAGGTTATGACTAACTTGTAGGCACTCAAGTCTTTAAAAGACGTTCGCATCTTTTTAGGACATGCAGGTTTCAACAGGAGATTCATTCAGGACTTTCAAAGATTGCTAGGCCTCTCACAAATCTATTTTGCAAGGAAGTCAAGTTTGAAAGGGATGATGAATGCCAAAGCTCTTTTCTTACGATAAAGGGAGCTCTTGTTAGTGCTCTAATAGTCCAACCACCAGACTGGGACAAGAAAGTTCATGTTATCTATTATGCCTCAAGAACGCTAGATGGAGCTCAATGCAACTATGCAACCACTGAGAAGGAATTACTAGTAATAGTCTTTTGCATTTGAGAAGTTCAGATCCTATCTAGTAGGATCCAAAGTAGTAGTCCATACCGATCATGCGGCCTTGAGGTATCTCCTAAACAAAAAGGATGCTAAACCTAGATTACTACGTTGGATTCTGCTTTTACGGGAATTTGACTTGGAGATCAAAGACAAACGAGGGATAGAGAATGGAGTTGCAAATCATTTATCCATACTGAGAGTGGAAGATGAGGTTCCAATCGATGAAAGCCTACCTGAGGAGCATATCTATGCTATTATCACTAGAGTGGATGAGAACCTTTCTACCCATAATCCCTCTAAATCTACAGTAATTACTCCTTAGTTTCGTGACTTTGCTAATTATCTTGCTGCTGATGTTGAACCACAAGACTTTACAGGTTACTGAAAGAAGAAGTTCTTAAGGGATATCAGACATTATTACTAGGATGAGCCTTATCTTTACAAGCTGTATTCAGATGGGATGTTCCGAAGATGTCTGCTTGAGGAGGAGATTCAGAATGTCTTATACCATTGCCATGGTTTTGACTATGCTGGTCACTTTGCTACATTCAAGATTGTTTCTAAGGTGCTTTAAGCAGGTTTCTAGTGGCCTACAATGTTCAAGGATGCTCATGCTTTCATCTCTTGCTGTGATTCATGCCAAAGACAGGGAAAATCTTAAAACGCAATGAGATGCCTCAGAACTTCATCTTAGAAGTAGAGGTTTTTGATGTGTGGGGAATTGACTTCATGGGTCTTTTCCCTATGTCTTATAAGAATCTCTATATCCTTGTTGTTTTTTTATTATGTTTCTAAGTGTGTTGAAGCAATTGCTAGCCCCACTAATGATTCTAAGGTTGTGCTAAAGATGTTTAAATCTGTGATTTTTCCCAGGTTTGGAGTACCTAGAATAGTCATCAGTGATGGAGGCTCTCATTTCATCAATAGGTTTTGATGGTTTACTTAAGAAGCATGGAGTCAAATACAAAGTGGCTACACCATATCATCCTCAGACTAGTGGTCAAGTAGAAGTTTCTATCCGGGAAATTAAATCCATCTTGTAGAAAACGGTGAATGGATCTCAAAAAGATTGGTCTTTGAAGCTAGATGATGCTCTTGGGGCTTACAGAACAGCATTCAAGACTCCCTTAGGTACTACTCCTTTCAATCTGGTTTATGGAAAAGCTTGTCATCTACCTGTAGAACTAAAGCATCAAGTTTCTTGGCCTATCAAGTTGTTGAACTTTGACATGAAGACCGAAGCAGAAAGATGTCTAATTCAACTCCATAAGTTAGAAGAAGTTCAACACATAGCTTATGAGAACTCCAGGATCTATAAAGAAAGGATTAAAGCTGTTCATGACAAGAAGATCATCCCAAGAGATTTTCAACCAGATGATCAGGTGTTGCTCTATAACTCTCGCCTGAAGCTATTCCCTGGTAAATTGAAATCTAGATGGTCTGGACCGCTTACGGTCAAGGAAGTGAGACTATATGGTGCGGTTATTCTATTTGATCGCCAAGGTGGTGAGTTTGTTGTGAACGGTCAAAGGCTGAAGCCTTATCTAGCTACTTCAGAGCCTACTGAGGTAACTAACATACCTCTTGTTGATCCTACCTCCAATTAGAGGTAAGTACCATCAAGATATTGAGGTTAAACAAGCGCTGAATGGGAGGCAACCCACTGTTTAGGTGTTTTAGTTTAGTTACTTATTAGATTGAGTCAATCCTTTGTTTAGTTACTAATTTTACTAACTTTTAGTTTTCAGTTCTATAAGATTCAAGAATTGCAAGCGACTTGAACATTTTGGAATGAGAATTTTTGCCACGACCAAACTTCCCAATCGGGCACACTAGTGCGCGATCGAGCATTCTCTAGCAAATTCACACTTTTGAGATCGATCGGGCAACAGACGGATCGATTAGGCAATTTTGGTAGATCTGGGAGAAAACATATCAATTGGGCAACACATGTGCCCGATCGGGCATAAGTTCCTGGGATTTTTTGTGCTCGATCGGGCACACTGGTGCACGGTCGGGCACTCCTTCAGGTAACTCGATATGTACTTAATTTTAACCGGATTTTTGGGACTTAACCGGATTTGAGCCAAGTTGAACCGATTTTTACACTCTTTTCTTCCCCATTTCGCAAAACCAACCCTCATTCACCATTGTTTCTTCTCAACAAACTCCAAACTCTCTCAAATCACCCAACCTCCAAATCCTTCAATTCTCATTCGTTTTTGACGTTTTTGGGCTCTAATCCACTCGATTTTTTGTGATTAATCAGATTCTAACTTCCTTTTATCGATTCATCAAGGTATTGTTGAGATTTCTCTTCTTTTCATTCCAAAAATTAGGGTTTGATTTGGGTATTTTTGAAATTTTTGATTTTAGGTTTAGAATTGATATCTAGGGTGCCTTCCTACTCTCTTTAGTGCTTATTTGAATGATGCATATAGATTTATTGAGATTGGGGTTGAGATTTTTGATTTTGGATTTAGGTGTTTGGGGTTTGTTTTGAAATTTTGGTTTTGGATGATTGTTTGTGCTTATTTGATGGCTAATATTGATTTGAGATTGGTTGTTATTCCTAATTCATGATTGTTTATGGTTCTTTGATTTCGAATTTCAATTTTTAAGCGTTAAATCGATTGAATTAGGCTTTTTGATTGTTATCTTACTTGATTTCTTGTTAAGTTTACTTAGCATTGCTTTAAATCATTGCTCTCCATTGCCTTAGTCTCTTGATAGATTGCTTAAAATTGACTTTTGATTCGTATCTCGGTTGGTTTCTTTTTGAAGCATCTTGATTCTTGCTAGTTGTAACTAGTCATTGCTCAATCATTTGTTAACGCGGATCTAACGTTTTATTTTGGGTGTTTTGTCATAAATGATGAATTTTTCAAAATTTTCGTTTTGAATTCGTTGAGTCTTATCGAGTCGAAGGAACCATGATCAAAATCAATGATGATAAATAACCAAGTGAGGGTATGGTTTTCGATTTCCTCTAGATTACTGACTTACATGAATTGCTGAGATTAGGATTGGAACCCCATTACTGATTGCTTGTTTCTGAAAGTTTGTGTCTATTGAGTTATTGATGATTTGATTCTAGCTCTGCCATGATAGGACTTAATCTGAAATTGAATTATTCTTTTTTATGGTGTTGATATACTATGAGAATTAGGTACCTTGCTCTTCGGTGTTCTGTAAAACCGACAAGTTCTTCCAGTACGGTCCGGGTCCTTTCTCTCTCTCCCTTCAGAAATTAAAAAAAAAACGGTTCAGAAAAAGGGTTGAAAGCGTGACCAAAAGAAGTTCGTAGTCAACCCCAGCGAATTGCCATCTGCTTTTTAAAAAAGAAAAAGAATGAAAAGAAAAGAAAGTCGGTTGATGCTCTGTTTGGTATGGGCATTTCGATAGAAGAGGTATTTGAGTAATTTGATTGATATACCATAGGTGAGAATGCATGTATCTGAACTTAAATGAATCTAAAGAGCTGGTTGATATGATTTGATACTTGATTGATTTGAGATTTAGAGTAGGAAACAGTTATTAGTTTAGTGGTGGTAAACGTTCATTCAAAGTAGTTGTCTGAGATTGGTTTCTTTTGGGATTTGAAACAATGCTTATGGTTTTTGAGATTTTGTGAGTTTCTGTGTGGTCCATTTCAAACCTCTTCTCTAGATTGAATCTTGCTTTACTTAAGGACAAACAAAGGTCTAAGTCTGGGGGAGTTGATATTACTCGGTTTTAATGCATAATGGTGGGCATTTATGTCTGCTATTCTGCATTGTTCCGAGTGTTTTCCTTGCAAATTTGGTGTATTTTCAGAATTCTAGGTGTTCGGGTCGTTTTGGAGCTTAAAGGAGTATTTTACAACATTTCAGAGCATTTCAGATCTTTCAGAAGAATGAACATGATGAAGAACGTAATGCACGATCGGGTAACCCATGTGCCCGATCGAGCATATCTTCCTGAAAGTTTCTGAAGAACAGATCGATCGAGCACTTGAAGATCGATCGGGCAACATTTCAAAGTGCCCGATCGGGCAACATTTCAAAGTGCCCGATCGGGCAAAGGGGAGATCAATCGGGCAGATGGCCCGAGAAGAACCAGAATTTTCTAGAATTTACACTAAAGTCCTCAGCTTTATCCCAAACTTCCATATTTTATTATTTTACTTTTTAGAACTATAAAAGCCTTTTGGCTTAGGTTTTATTTTTTGCACTTTCATACTTTGCAATTTTTAGAGCTTTTACTGGGAGAAGAGATTCCTGAACCTTGTATTTGGAGAAGAAATTTCTGAACCCTTTTATATATCTATATCTATTTTAATCATATGTTCTTCCTTGATATTTTTTTGTTCATCCTTTACAATTTCTGAGTAGTTCATTAGTTAGGTTTTAGAGTTTCCTAGGGAAACCATGTTTGGATGTTAGGATTAATCTTGTAGGATTGAATTTGTTAGGTTCTTAGTCTAAATTTTTCTTAATGCATGAATTAGCTTGATCATCTGATTTAATCCTAAACTAATACTGAATCGTGTACTTTCTGGTCTCTGTGGATTCGACCCTAGCTTTGCTACATTAAACTGTTCTCTGTAGTATTAATTTAGGATTAAATTATTACCTAGCTTGACCAAGATCTTTCATCTTGAAGCAGGTAAAGAGATATGTTTTGAATAACACAATCGCAGAAGGTGTGTTACCCACGATAAGAAAATCATCAACATAAACCAAAATGTGCATCATGACGTCATCATTGCTGTAAGTAAATAAAGAATAATCTGACCTTGTTTTCTTGAAACCATATTGTTGAAGAGCATATGAAAGTTTTCAAAACAAGCATCGAGGAGATTGTTTGAGACCATAGATGGATTTCCAAAGATGACAAACCCTCTTATCTCCTTGTTGCAAGAAACCCGGTGGTGGTCGCATATAAACCTCCTCTTCTAGATCACGATGAAGAAAAGAATTTTGGACGTCCATTTCATGAACCTCATACTTTCTCTTTCCTGCAATATCAAGATGAAGTCGCATTGTAGTCATTTTCACAACAGGTGCAAACGTTTCTGTGTAATCCAAACCCACTGCTTGCTGATTACCCATGATTTGTATCGTTCAAGTGAACCATCAACTTTGAGTTTGATGCAAAATACCCATTGGAGAACTACAATAAGTAGGAGAGAATCGTTGGCACGTTAGATAATCTGTGATGGGATAATCAATAACTGAGGAAGGCTTTGGAGAGGAAGTCGTATGAGGAAAGATGGTGAATGTACCAACAACATAATCTTGAAGTTGAGAAGAACCTGTTTTAGAACAAAATCCACCCCCTAACTAATGTCAAGATTCAGTGACCACTATGTTATCTGAGTCACACACTTGTATCACTGTGATAGGTTTCTGAATAGGCATAATCGGATTTGTATGCTTCAAAGAAGAAGACATATCTAAAGAGTCAATATCTTGGTGTTGTACTACATTTGGTGGTTCAAGAGGAGAAGAGGTTGCAGCCATAGAATTATCTGAACCAGACACTGATAAAGGGAACACGCTTTCGTTGAACATAACATCACGACCAACAAAGAAAATTTGTTGATCCAAATCATACAGACGCCAACCCTTTTTGCCAAAGGGATACCCAACGAAGACACAACGACGTGTTCTTGAGGCAAACTTGTCTCTGTTATGTGACAAATTATGGGCATTAGCCAAACAACCTAAGACACATAAGTGTTTGTAACTGGGAGCATTACCGTAAAAGAATCTCAAATGGTGTCTTGCTGTGCAAAAACTTGAGAAGGTGTGCGATTGATCAAGTAAGCCGTAGTAAGCACACATTCATCCCAAAAATAAATAGGTAGATTAGCTTCTAACCGCAAAGCACGAGCGACTTCAAGGATATGTTGATGTTTTCTTTCGACTCGTCCATTTTATTGCGGCGTAGAAACACAAGATGTTTCGTGTACAATCCCTTGGTCTTGGAAAAAACGAGTCATACACAAAAACTTTGTTCCATTGTCTCTCGATATTATCTTGACTTTCATTGAGAACTGATTTTCTATCATAGACAAAAATTGTTGGATATTTCATAAAACATTAGTTTTATCTGGCAGAAGATACAACCACACAGCTCTTGAGCAATCATTAACTATTGTCAAGAAATAATGTGATTCACAAAATGCAGGAGATCAATAAGGACCCCATGAATCGTAATGAACCAAATCAAAAATCTCTTTAGTATTATTCAAAGAATATAGAAAACATTGACGAGTATGCTTTTCTCATAAACATATATCACAATTCAGAAGTGTGCCAGAACTATTACTAACATATTAGTGTGTAATAACCAGGAAATATGTGTAACACACGTACATAAGCATGTCCCATACTTAAATTGGCCAGACTTGAATCTCATGAACCACAATATGATTTGAAGTGACACAATTAACCCCAAGAAATCGATACAGTTCCGCTCCAATTAGCATCCTCATATTGTGGTCATGTAAAACTAATAGTCGATCAGTTATTTTTTCAACCAGATAATTATCAATAACTAGCTGTCCAAAAGAAATCAAACTGATATCAAATCCAGGAATGAAGAAAATAATTCAATTTCAAATATTGTGTGAGACAAAATGTGCCATGTTTGTCACACAACACATATTTTACATATTGNCCAATATTTGAATGACAGTGATTCTGGCCGAAACTGAATCATTGATCTTCAATATTCATTAGTTCCGTCATGTGGTATGTTGCACTTGTATCTAAAATCCAAGAATCATCATCTGCACCACTTTGGTTTGTGGTTGATNGGTAAATGAACGAAAACTAGTGAAACTATCCTTATATCACAAAAACTCTGCATGTTCCATCATGTGTTATGTTGCACTTGTATCTAAAATCCAAGAATCATCATCTGCACCACTTTGGTTTGTGGTTGATCCAATCAAAAATTTAATGGTGCACCACTGTTCGTCAGAGAAACCACTTAGTCCTTGACGATCTGCATCGGTCAGTGGGTGACACACACTTGCAGTTGTGAAATTTACAGCAAAATCTGGGTACTACTGGGTCTTGGTTGATTATCACCTAACGTGAGATAGTACAGTGAGATAGTCTTTTGTTTTGCTTCGAGATCTTGAGGTGTAATTTACATCGTAGCAAAACAATAGATATTAGCCGATTGGCTTGAGTAGAGATTGAATTGATTGAGAAGATATAAGCTGAGTGGTTTATTCTTAGGGAATATGAAGACTCTATGTTGATTTGTGTAACACAAAGAGTTTAGAGAAGATGAAATAAAAAAAGGATATTGCTGAGAGGCGTTTGAAGATGAAAAAAAATATTAGGGTTTCAGGATTTTGTCCTCTGATACCATGTTAAGAAATATTGAACTGGTTGTGTTATATTATTCATTGATTTCGGATTTATATATACAAGCCCAATATATTGTAAACGAAAACTCTACAATCATATCATAGTTTACATATATGAATAGATTGATATCACTACAAGAAATGTGACTATCGATAGCGTCCCAGGATAGCGTTTTTTGTGTTACTGCTATTGTACATGCACACAGGTTTTATCCATAGCGTTTTATTTTTTAGTACGCTATTGTTTCATTCCCGGGGAAACGAAAATACATAAGCGCGTAAATCTACTTAGTTTCGGCACTGACTATTGCAGATAATATAAAAAACGCTATGATACTTACAAAATCACTTAACTTTTCAACATAATCAA
>OVBE01007113.1:0-18894 GCA_900406425.1 Iberis pinnata | reverse complement strand
AATATCAATCAACTTATTGTAAACAAAATCAAACAGATTCATGTCAAAAAGCAAACAAATTCATTGCATAAACAACAACAGATTGATTTCAAATTAAAAAACAGATTTTTTTCATAAACAAATATCAACAAAACATATTCATTTCATAAACATAAACCAAAGCAAACCACATCAAATACAATCTAACAGATACTATCAAATAAAAGCAAACCAAAATAACAATCTATTAACAGATACAACAATCTTCATAAACAATCTAACAGATACTATAACAGATAATAATCTTCATAAACAATCTTCATAAACAATCAAAATGAAACAATAACAATAATAATCTAACAGATACTATAACAGATACTATCAAATAACAGATACTATCTAACAGAACAATCTATTAACATATACAACAATCTAAAGAAACAACAATGTAAAGAAACATGCAACAATCTATTAACAGATACAACAATCTTCATAAACATGCAACAATCTAGAGAAACAACAATCTCTTAAACATGCAACAATCATAAATCTAGAGAAACATACTAATCTAAATGAAAATCGTAAATCATAATCAACAGTCTCACAAATTCGACAATCACAGATTGAATATCCTAAGCTAACCGATTGAATATCCTAAACTAACCGATTCAAAGTTTGACAATCACAAAATCAGTTCGACAATCACAGAATCATAATCTATGATTGTCGATTTCAAAGTTCGACAATCATAAACTAACCGATTGAAACCGAAACCCTAAATCTACCAGAAAATAAAAAGCAAGAACATGCAACAACGAAACTAACCGATTGAACCCGAAAATCAAAAATCTTAAACATGCAAATTCGATTGAAACCGAAAATAAAAAAACGTTTCGGATTCTACATGAAATTGACAGAGAAAGAGAAAGAAAAATTGATTTCAAAGTTCGACAATCATAAACTAACCGATTGAAACCGAAACCCTAAATCTACCAGAAAATAAAAAGCAAGAACATGCAACAACGAAACTAACCGATTGAACCCGAAAATCAAAAATCTTAAACATGCAAATTCGATTGAAACCGAAAATAAAAAAACGTTTCGGATTCTACATGAAATTGACAGAGAAAGAGAAAGAAAAATCGATTTCAAAGTTCGACAATCATAAACTAACCGATTGAAACCGAAACCCTAAATCTACCAGAAAATAAAAAGCAAGAACATGCAACAACGAAACTAACCGATTGAACCCGAAAATCGAAAATCTTAAACATGCAAAGTCGATTGAAACCGAAAATAAAAAAAACGTCTCGGATTCTACATGCAATTGACAGAGAAAGACAAAGAAAAACCGATTTCAAAGAACAAGACTTATCGGTGAAAATCAAAATCCGAAGACTTACCGGTGATACAGTCGGTGTTGGTGACTTACCGTCGTCTTCGATGCGGTGGAATCGTTGAATCGCCTTCGGAGATGAGAGAAAGAAGAGAGAGAGAAGCCGATGGAAAATGAATCGATTTTTGGTGTTTCGTCGATTTCACAAAACAAAAATAAGTCGGTCCAATGAATGGACGACACCTGTCGCCAAGATACAAGAAACAAAGTTTCTTCTTTTGAATACGTTCGACGAATTTCTTAGCCCAAAATTATAAAAACAAAATTAAAAAAGCCTAAGATATGGGCTAAGAAACCCCGATGCTGATGGCCTAAACATCTTCATTAAGAACTTTCTCTCTCCAAGTTTCTTAAAATTTATTATATTTTATTTTTAAAACTTTTTAAGAATTATTGATGGTAATGCTCTAATTATTATTATGATGTAAAAATGACAGAGTATTTAGCCTTGATTATTTGTAGCAAGAGATTAAGATTCGGATCTAAAAATAGACTGTTTTCATGCAAGTTGTATATATATAGCCTTGTGTAGATTTGCAATGATTCTCTTTAAAGATTATACTATTGTCATATTTAAGATAATAATGAAAGGGGTCAAGAGTCAAGGATCATGTAATTAGTCACATGAGTATTCGTATAATTAGGTCAAAAACACATTTCACCTCATTTTTTTAATAATCAAATTTATAAAGTAATAACATTCCAGCTGGTTTTCTTAAACCTTTTCAATCTCTTTATCCTTTTTTCTGTAGTCTAATTTTTTAAATAAATGTCCAAAATTTGACTTTACGAGATTTACGCACCAATTTGTCATATAGCTAAAGAGTAGTGCCCGAGGTTTGGAGCAAACTAATAACATTGAGAATCAGTCGCATTTTGCAAATTAGTTTTCTAACAAGTTTAATTTTCGCAATTTTATTGCAGATTAATATGAATTGTTATGTATTTTAAAAATGTACAATACGATAAAACAAACAGAATTATGCGATATGATATGATTTTAAATGAATTATATAAATAATTGAATATACATTTACAAATATCATGGATATAGATATGGATATGATGCATATATTAACTTAAAAACCAATTAAACAAAAAAAACTAATAATTTTTTATTTTAATAATATAATAAATATTATATAATTAAATGATATATATAAATTTACCATTTAGTAAAATAAACAAAAAAACTAATGTCCACTATAAAAAATTATTTTTTAGTAATTTTGATATTTAAATAATATAATATTATTATATAATTAAAATAAGCTACATAAAATTACAATTTATTAATAAATAAAAAAAACTAATGTTCACTATAAGAACAATTTCTTAGTAATCTAAATATGTATACATTGGTTTAATATATAGTAAATGAATCAATTGAATCAAAACTATTGATAAAATTTTTATTTGAATGAACCGAGTTTTATGTGCATTATGTGAAAGGAATAAACAATGGTGTTTGACATTAATACGTGGAAGTTCAATAATTTCTTGCTTTTTTGCTATCATTATAAGTATTAGTTTTATTTATTTATTACTTTATAACTTTATGTCTCGTATGGAACATTATAATTCATATTTTTTTAACTTAGTGAATAATTCATTAATCACATTTTTTTATATAAAAATAGGTACAAAAATGATTTAAATGTACGTATACAAAATAACATATATATGATTTTTGGTAAAAGCCGTATAAACCAATAACTAAAGGTAAACCGAACCAAAGTAGATATGGTTCGAATATTTAGCTATTTATTATCAACTGAAAAATAAAAAAATCGAACTGAAACTAAACCAATATTCAATTGAACATCCTTACTTATAATGTTCTCACAAATTTGCGAGTAACTTCAAATTTCACTACAAGAAAACTTCGGCAAAAGTGATCGGAGGGCCTGACGGAACCCTGATGGATTTTGATCCGTCGGAAAAAGACCTGACGAATGTATATCCGTCAGGAATTCCTGACAGATTTCCTGACGGATAATTCCTGACGGGCATATCCGTCAGGAATCCGTGACAAAATCCGTCAGGAAATTGGCCTGACAACATATCCGTTAATATAATTGTTGCCAACGGTTATATTCGTAAATCGTGACGGATGAATACGTCAAGATTCCATCACGACNNNNCCCCCCCCCCCCCCCACCTTTATTATTCAAACATCCAAAACATATATTTTACAAAAATGTCTAATCCTCTTTATTTTAGATCATGGATGGATCGAGAAAAAATAGATCCAGATTCGAACCTTTTGAATGACAAGTATTCGTGTGGTGTTATGGAATTCATGGAATTAGCATGTCGACAACCTCGGGCACAACGCAGTCGTAAGTTACTATGTCCATGCTCTGTTTGTCGAAATTCGCATAATATCAAGATAGATATGGTTTGGAAATACTTGTATATGAATGGTTTTATGCCTAGTTATAAGATTTGGTATTTACATGGCGATCGACATGATATAGTTGCTAGTAGTAGTGGTAGCGAGTGATCTGATCTTGTTGCTAGTACTACCGGTAGCGAACCATTGACCGATAGGATAGAGGAACCTAGAACTGATTTAGATTATGGTGAACCTACGGTTCAAATGGTTAATGACGTTTGTAGGGATACTATAGAGACGGCTCAGGGTTCGTACGAAGAACAAAATTTAGAAGCACGACGATTTTTTGATATGTTAGACGCAATGAATCAGCCATTATCTAGTGGATGTAGAGATGGACATTCGCCTTTATCATCTGCGAGTAGGTTGATGGGTATAAAGATAGATTATAACTTTCCTGAGGATGCAGTTGACGCAATAGCCAAGTTAGTGAGAGATATCTTGACAGAGGATAACAATGCTCCAGGTTCATATTACGAGATTCAGAAACTTGTGTCGGAGCTTGGATTGCCGATCAGGTTATAGCCGTATAAAGTGGCGGATCTAGAACAAAATTTTATATGGGGCACACATTAATACTAATTTAATATTAATTTATTTGAAATCTAATATTATATTAGTTAATATTATAAAAATTAAATGAATACATATAATATTTGAAAAAAATAATTTTTAAAATTTGCATTTATAAAAATTTATTTTTAAATTTTATTTTAAATACATTCACTTAAATTATTAATATTTAAAAATAATGTTTAATATAAAAATACAAAGTTACAATATACAATAACAATTTTAGTATATAAATATAGTTTATGATTTAATAATATCACACAACAATATTATTTCAAAACATAAGAAACTCAAACCTTAAACATTATTTTATGTCAGAAAAATTGCAAAAATAGATTTTAAAAACATATCTAATAAATATTTGTACAAGTTTTCAGAAAAAGGAACAAAATTGTACAAAAATAATAGTTATAATAAAAGCAAGTGTGAATTTTGAACCCCCTGCCTATCTCAATGCTAAAGAAAGACTTACCAAATGAACCAACTGATTAACATGTACACTATTACTAAAAAAAATTAATAAAGAGTATGGGGCACGTGCCACACCCATGCTCACTGTAGATCCGCCCCTGGCTGTGTATATCGATAATTGTATGATTTATTGGAAACATGACGACACCCGGACGAGGTGTAGATATTGTCGCAAACCAAGGTATAAGGATACATGTAGTATAATTTCAGTGCCTTATAAGAGGAGGTGGTATTTGCCACTAACATATAGGTTGAAGAGGTTGTATCAGTCTGAGAGAACAGTTGCGGAAATGAGATGGCATGCTGAGCATAGATTCTATGGAGAGATTACACCTCTTTCTGATGCAGAAGCTTGGAGGCATTTTCAGGCTACTTATCCAGATTTTGCATGCGAGCCAAGAAACGTTTATCTTGGATTAAGTATAGATGGATTCAGCCCATTCGGGAAGTACGGTAGAAAATATTCTCTATGGCTAGTGATCGTGACACCATACAATATCATCNTCTCTTTGTTCTTGTACCAGGGCCAGAACATCTGAAACGATCACTTGACGTATTTTTGCAACCACTGATACATGAGTTGTTGACATTATGGAAACATGGGGAGCAGGCATATGACGTGTCTTTACAACAAAATTTTAGTATGTGTGCGGTTCTTATGTGGACTATAAGTGATTTCCCAGCGTATGGCATGCTATCAAGGTGGACAACTCACGGGAAACAAGCATGTCCATATTGTGCGGATAACACTGATTCCTTCTAGCTGAGTAATGGAAGGAAAACATGTTGGTTTAATTGTCATCGAAGATTTTTTCCTCCGAGTCATCCATATCGTCGATCAACAACATTATTCACGAAGAAGAGATGTGTTGACAGTCCACCACTTGAATTAGATAACACATATCTCTTAGGACAATTGGAAGATTATGGTGTTGTTATGACGAATGATGCAAATGTTGGTGGAAATGGACACGTCAATGTTGAGTTTACGGGTATAAATCATAACTAGCACAAGAAAAGCATATTCTAAGATTTTCCTTATTGGGAAACACATTTGTTGAGTTATAACATAAATGTGATGCATGTGGAGAAGAACTTCTTTGACAACATAATGAACACGATTCTAAATGTCCAAGGGAAGATAAAAGATAATTTGAAGTCCAAATTAGACTTTCCGGACATTTCTTCTCGTCCTGAGCTTCACATCAACCCCGATGGAAGTTGTCTAGTTCCGGCATTTAGATTATCGAAGAATGCAAAGGTTGAGTTGTTCGATTGGATTCTTCATATGGTCAAATTCCCTGATGGGTACGCTTCTAATATGAGGAATTGTGTTGATATCGGAGAAGGAAAGTTCATTGGAATGAAGAGCCATGATTGCCATGTGGTGATGCAACACCTTCTTCCATTTGCATTTGAGAATCTCCTGCCGAAAGATGTTCATGAAGCCATTCCAGGTACTAATGTAGTAATTTGTGTACAATTTACTTTAATGTTTAAATCATTGATTACTTACATGTTTTCTTTTCATTAACAGTGGTTGAGACTTTCTTCCGTGATCTTAGCAAGAGGACACTTACAGTTGATGGTATTTTGACATTATAGGCGAAAATACCCATGATCCTTTGCGTCTTGGAGAAGATTTTCCCACCATCTTTCTTCGACGTCATGGAACATCTCACGATTCGCCTTCCACATGAAGCATCACTTGGTGGACCGGTCCAATATCGGTGGATGTGCCCCTTTGAGAGATACATGTTCCACTTGAAGAAAAAGGTGAAAAAGCTAAGAAGAGTCGAGGGTTCTATTATGGCACAAAGCATCAATGAAGAAGCTGCAAATGTCGCACAATATTACTTTCCAAGAGATGTTCTGACAAAAAGTAGAAAAAGTCGACATGACGATGGTGGAGAACATGCGATGTACCCAACTTATGTTCCAAGTATGTTTCGATAAATTGGACGACTTAACAGGAAGGATAAGAGTCGCCGACTTACATCCAAGGAGTGGAACCATTTACATATGCATATCCTTACTAATTGTGAGGATATGCTCGAATATGAAAGGTACAAGTTTAATACTTTAAACATCTTGAATTTTTTTTATTATACATATAGTTTATATACATTGTGATTATTTCAAATTATGTAGGTTATACAAGGCAGTCGTTCGTGGTTATTTCCGGATATATCTGAAGACAAAGTTGAGGTTCTAAAACAGGAAGAGTTCATTAAGTAGTTGCAATATTATGTAAGTGGTTGATTTTATTCGATTAGAAGTAATATGTTTTGCAAAATTCTAACTTACAATCTACACGTAAATATAGGTTGCAGAGGAAACATCGAAAGATTGAACATTTCAAAATTGGTTGCTCGATATTGCAAGATGGCCAAAAATCTTTGCTACGTCATACCTAAGGTATTGCACGAGGGGATTCACTTACAAGGTCAACGCCTTAGATAGAGATATGACGACCTTAGATCATGGTATATCGTCATCTTCCGGAGATGTTGTGTACTACGACATTCTTCAAGAGATATTGGAGGACCATTATCCAGGGATGTTGAACTTGAGATGCGTTGTCTTCATGTGTGATTGGTATGATCCAACTGATGGTAGAGGTGTTAGAGTATACAAGTTTGGCATGACTTCGATCAACTCCCGTAGAAAACTTGGAAAATACGATCCTTTCATTCTCGCCACACAAACGGATCAAGTATAATCTTGGGTGTTTGTTGTATTCACATAAATAAAGTATTACATTTAGCTAACATAATGTTTACGAATGTTGCAGGTCTCTTACATTAAGTACCCACGCATTAGGAATAGGAGCGATCCTTGGATAACGGTGACGCAAGTAAACCCTCGACATATGATAGAAGGCGTTCTAGAGCGTGAACCACTACAACCATTGGGTCATGGTTCTTTAGCTGAGATTCAGCCTTCTCTAGGCGTCAGTCTAGTTTTGGATTTCTCAATGTTTGGTAATTTGAACGTCGGTATACATGACGTAGATGATGAGTCTGGTGACGAATTTGAAGATGATGCGAGTTCTGATCCATCAGATTATTCATCGACTTCCGAGTAGATTTTATGTTTGTTACTATGTATGAACAATTTGAAATGTATTCCTTTTATCTATATTACGAAAAAATATATTTACATATATTTGCATTTTTTACAAAAATTATCATTTAATTAGTAGTAAACATATATATTATATTTATGTATATATATATATATTTATATATGTTAAACATATATAAATATATAATAAATATATAAGACTTCTTGACGGAATCTGGACTTCTGTCAGGATTCTGTCAGGAAATGTTCATTTAGGGTTTAAATCCCTAAGCCCTAAATAAACATAGTAATTGATGTTAGCAAGCATTTTAACATACTAATGAATGAGCTTATTCATGTTTCAATCTAAAAAAATAAGTTTCACAAAAAGTAACGAAAACATGTTTTATACTCGAAATTGTTAGTAACGCAATATGATCTTAAACCCCGAACTTCGATAATGCAAGACGTACATTTATAAATTTTCATTTGAATGTAATTACGAACATAATATGGACATGAATGTATAATCATTCATGTTGATATATAACACATATCATTATGATCCAAACCCTAAACCCTAAATCAAACCCTAAATCCTATTTTAGATTTCCTGACAGAAGTAGGGTTTTTCGTCAGGAATTCCGTAAGTGTTTTACTGTATCTTGGCGCGTATCAATCCCAAAAAATTGAAAACCGAATAAAAATTTAATTTTTTTCATTCCCTACAGGTGCCTGATGGATCAATCCGTACTGAGTTAAATGTTAAACTTTCCAGACTCTTTTTCTTCTTCATTTCATCGCGAAACCCAAAAAGTTTTAATCGACGATTTCGGGTGATTTCCGGCCAAATCTTCACAAACCACTTCCCTAAACTCGAATACAACAATCCCGTGGGTGATACAAGGTAAGATTTTTGTTGTTTATGTTTGTTTATGGTTGATTTTGGTTTATGATAGGTTTTTAGGGATTTTGAGAAATTTGAAACTTGATTGTAGTTTAGGGATTGATTAGTGGTTTGGATGTTGTTTATGTTTAGAAATTAGGATATTGTTTCTGTTTAGGGATTGATTTAGTTGTAAGTTGTTAAAAATTGGGATTTTAGGGTTTAGGGTTTAAGTTAGGGTTTAGGGTTTGATAATTGTTTTGAATATAAAATGATATTGATTTTGATTAATTGTGTGATTTTTTAAAAATGTGTATTTAAGGGTTTAGGGTTTAAGGTTTGATTAAAGTTAGATTTAGGGTTTAAATATAAAATGATATTGATTTTGATTAATTGTGTGTTTTTTTAAAAAATGTGTATTTAAGATTTTAGGGTTTAGAGATTATTTTATGGTTTAGGGTCTGATTAGGGTTAGATTTAGGTTTTAATTTAGATTTAGATTTATTATGATTTTTGATTATTATTATGAAATCAAATTACTATTATTAATTATAATTACTATTTTAATAGTTATAAATATTTATCATTATTAAAATTTAAAATTATATTTGTAAAATTTATTAAAATTTTTAATTATTATTATCAAATTTATTTACAAATATTAATTTTAATTAATATTTAAATAATTATAAATAATTATAATTATAAATATTTATAATTATAAATTTAAAATTATATTTATAAGATTTATTATCAATTTTAATTATTATTGTAATAATTATATCTTAAATTTGGATTATTAATTTTCAATTTGTAATTCTTATTATAAATTATTATTATTGTTATTGTTATATAACATTTTCATAATTGACACCGTAAATTTCATATTGTATGCTCGATTCCATGTGTCTGATATTGGCCAGTCGTCGGGACCTTCGGACACGTCTTCGACTGGTACTCGAGTGCTTGAGACGCGAGCACCTGGAGGACATCCACATCCCGAGGAGTGGATGTCTACAGAAGATCTCCTATTCCAGCTGGGACATGAGAGATTGTCGCGACTACACCTGTCTGCACGTGATGGTACGACGTGGTTTCTACAGTCGGATAATGGCATCGCGAAGTGCATCAAGCGACTAATGCAAGGACTTCTTAAAGACTCTTATCGGACGTTCAGAGATATGTCACCCGCAAACAAGAGGTACTGGTTATATTGTTTTGCGGTAAGACATATATCGTTTTACTAACAAATTTAAAGTATATATAGTTACTGACATAAAACCTTTGTACTTTATAACAAGAGTACAACTGGGAACCTCTGATGACCAGAGAGGTCAGTAGGAAGTTTTACACACGAGCGAGGAAGACGTACATTAAACACGTGTACGCATAACATGATGCCTGATGAAGTCTACGAAGGCTTCCTCAAATATTTGGAAGAAGAGAAGACAAAAAAAGTCGACGACGAACAAGAACAACGGAATGAGTACTCGAGATGGCAAGGATATAGCGACTACGAACACTGGTTCGAAGAGTGTGGTCAGTCGAGCCGATGAGATGGTATGCAAAAATTTTCAATATACCAAACTTAATATATTGTATATCCAATTCTAATTTGATTTTCAATTTTAAATTAGGAGCGTGAGACTGGATATCGACCAGACCCAATCGAGCTTATGGAGGACATGCACACGAACAATACGACGGGTGAGATACATGATCTGGTTATTCGCGAGGTGGTCCAGACAACACTGCGACATATCTAGGAGCGGGTATCTCAAGGTCCATTGATAGCAACACACTCCCGCTTAATATCTAGTATGAGATTGCGTCTCAGGTATGTAATATGTTAATTACATTTTAAATTATAACATATTAGTTTAGGTTTGTTTTAACATAATGTTTTGTTTTTTGTTTCTTGCAGGTTACGAAGAAACAGAAGGAGCGCATGTTAGGGCTCGGGAACATGACCTCTTACAGTTTCCTGGGATCCTCTCGATCGAGGGGTTCTTTTTGGGAGGAGGAGATGCGGCAGAATGATGCGGCAATGGAGACGATGCAACATGAGATGCTTGAGATGCGGGCCGCGCAACCGGAGCACGAAGCTTGCCTCGCCGCCCAACTAAACAAGCAACAGGAGGAGATGCAGCGTCAGATAGAAGAACGGATTCAGGCGACTATGGATTCGTTAATGGTGCATATGGCGTATCGGTACCCGCCGCCACCACCACCACCTCAGTAGTATAGTTTCTGTTTTTTAGACTTTTATCGTTGTTTATCGGATATTTGTACTATTTTGAGATTTTGCAAATATTTTTTTAAATTTTAGTTTTATGAATATTTTAGAATTTTAATTTTATTTTAATTATTAAATATAATTTTAATTATTAATTAGTAAATAAGTATTAGTAATCAAATATATCAATTAAAAGTTAAAATTGTTTTTTATTTCAAAATATATGATCCATCAGGATTTATTGACGGATCATATCCGTCAAGAAATAGTCCATCACTATATCCGTAAGGTATTCCTGACGGATTCTTGACGGATCGGTTAGTGACGGTCTATCGGTCAGGAATCCGTCATGAAATATCCGTCAGAAACTCCTGACGGATTCTTGACGGATATTCAATTACTGACCATCTAATCCTGACGAACCAAATCCGTCACGAATCTGTAAGTATAGCCAAATCATGACAAATTCGTGACGGATTTGTCTGTCACGTTTTGGTTGTTTTCTTGTAGTTTATAGCAAAATATGTAGCAGTTACATTGTAATGTTTGTGTAGATATATTCTATCGCAAATCGATTGTTATATTGTATTACTACTTTTGAATATATATATCGTGAATTAAGATTTATAGGGTGTTTGGATGAGGTTTTAAGGATTTTTGGCTTTTAATTTTTAACTTTTAAAAAGATGTAGAAACTTTTAGCTTTGAAAGATGGCTGTAAGTTTTTTAAAAAATAAAAGCCATGTATTGTTGGACAAAATTGAAAACTTTTTTAAAAAAAGCTTTTGAGGTCTTTCCAACCTAATCACTACATTATAAATAATTTTTCAAAATTTCAGATTTTGTTTTTGTGTGTTTCTAGTCTTATAATTTAATTTTTTTTTTTTTTTGTAAAATCTTAATTTCGCGCATGCTAATAGTATGAGCCAAATCCTAATATCTATTAAAATCATAAAATAAATTAAAATTGATAAATAGCTAGTTTGTATTCAGTTAAGTATCACTTAGGTAAGTGAAAAAGTATCACTCACATAGGTAAATGTATGGTATAGCCAAACTATGAAACAAAATCAATTTAAATCCAAGATTCAACTCAAAGAATAGCCGGCAAACCAATATAAAGGAACCTTTTCTAAAGTTTTAATTATTATAATTTTTGGAATTTTACAAATATAAGTATGAGTGCACCCAAAACAGACAAAAAAGAGAATAGATAGAAAGAAAAAGAGAGAGTCATCTTTTAGAAAGAGCCAAAATCAAAAACGTACTCTTTTTAGGGCACTTCCTTCCTCTTTACAGATAGGTGGAAGAGAAGAAACATCAAATCTTTTTTTCTTGGGTTTTAAGAAATAAAATGGGTAAATGTGGTGGGGAAAACGTTAACGGCGTTGGATTTAACGGTAACGGAGTAAGGCCATACGTACGGTCTCCGGTGCCTCGACTCAGATGGACGACGGATCTTCACCGTTGTTTCGTTAACGCCGTCGATCTCCTCGGTGGCCAACACCGTAAGTTTATCTTTTGATGAAAAATGCAAACTTTGTTTATATATATGTGTGTGTCTCTCTAAGTTGGGATTTTTCTCGAAATATTGTAACAAGATTGAACCCTTTTAATCATTATAAATCATTTAGTCAAGTTTGTGAACTAAAGCTTCAAACTTTTACTATTTTGTTTTGTGAAGTTGAAAATTTTTCTTCGACATCCTAAAGAAACAGCTTAGCCAAAGTTTTGAACCAAAATATTTTGTTGGTATATTTGGGTTTTGATAAGCTTNGATTTTTTTTTTTTTTTTTTTTGTGGGTTCAATTTTTCTTATGGTAAGTCAACGTAATCCTCTTTTGTTGTGTATTATCGCGTCCCTTTTTGGATTTTTGGTTCCAGAGATTTGTTCTTGCTGGTTTTCTTTTTCGAACTTCGAACTTAGGTCGTGTATCAATTAGATTGTATCGTGTTCTTTCTCTATTATATTTAAGTGACAAAAAAAGAAGTAAATATGATCATTCACCTTACCAACAGAAGCAACACCAAAGCTTGTTCTTAAGATGATGGATGTGAAGGGACTCACCATTGCACATGTCAAGAGCCATCTCCAGGTTATTAATTTACCAATTTTCCTTTTTTATTTTTCTGTATTAATATTTTTGTTGATAATAAAATATTGTTTGGATCGTTTATAACAGATGTATAGAGGTTCTCATAAGCTCACTCTGGGGAAACCAGGTAATGGATTTAATTTCTTTTGGAATGATGATTAATTCTAAACAATGGGACAGTTGATTTCAATTTAAACTGTTACACCAAAACTATAATAATGGATGGAATTTAATTGTTGTACTGTATCTGTTTGTAGTATATGTACTATTGGTCTAGTGTCATGATTGTGATTCATATGACAATTGTCATAAATACATATATATTTTGCTTTAAAGTATTTATAACAAGAATTATTGGTGCCTCTACGTTAATAGAAAAAAAGAGAATGATCATTAATTTACTTATTTTATTGGGACAGAGGAAAGCTCTTCATCATCAATAAGAAGAAGAAGACAAGACAGTGAAGAAGATAATCTACATGACAAGTTGTCTTTCCACACAAGGAATGATTGTCTTTTGGGTTTTCCTCCTTCTTCACATTCCTCTCTTATTAGGTATTTTTTTATTTATTTATAATTTCTGACATGTTTTTAATTCTGTTTCAGAAAAGCCATCATATTTACTTTTTGTCTGTATTTGATGTGTCAATTAAATTTAACTTTTTTTTTTTACTTTGGTACAGAGGAGGAGGAGGAAGCAAGGAGCAGAGTTCAGAGTGTGGTGATTATGATGATGGTGATGATTTTCTTCAAATCATCAACTTAAAGAAGACGAATCAAATGACAACGTTTCAATCACCTCGTCATTCCTTCAAGGTCTTTATTTATTTTATACAACTACTATTTTGTTTTATTAAACAAAAAAACATATTAATTTCTCCATTTGAATGGATCCCATATATGATTATTATTTGACAATTTATATAAAATTAAACTAATATGCGTATATGTCGACAAAAAAAGAGAGGAACTAATATGCATATATAGAAACGGATCTTTTCATATGTATTTAGTGTTTTTTTTCTTTTCTAACTTTTTAATTTTGTTTGCGTAAATTTATTCAAGAAAAATAAAATATTGAATTCCATCACCATGTACTGAATTCTTCGGATATTTCATGGGACATAATGTTTTTTTTTTTTTGGCAAACTTGGGACATATGTTTTACATTCATCTCGTTAACATACACATATATGCACATTTAAAATCTATAATATTTTTAAAAAATATATGTAGATTACTTCATATATTGTCACTTAGATACTATTTAATCATTGATTTTAAATCAATCATTGATTTTAAATCAATCATTGATTTTAAATCAACTACAATTGATTTATAATCTAGTACTATTCAATAGTTGATTTTGATTTCTATTTTAAAATATAGTGTTATTGGTTATGGTATTTGATATTTATTCATTAATAGAATTTAAAATCTAGTGTTATTCGATGAAAGATTTTAAACCAGATTTTAAAATCCAATGTTATTCAAACCATAAATGATTTTTAAAATCTTTGTATTTTAATGGATTTGAAATGATTTGTGGTGAATTTTTATTAACAAATATATGGATTCAAAATCCAAGGTAATTTGTAGAGATTTCTAAAATCTTGTTAACTGAATAATGTAGATATTTAAAAATCTCTGCAAATGAATCTAATAGACTTTAAAGTTTTGATGATTTTAATTATATATGTTATATTATAATTTGTAAAATATCAAAGGTTGATTTGATAGTTAAAAATTATCTATAATTTAAATTGGTTTTAAGCATTATACTATTTGTTGACCCAAAAAAATCAATCCATTTATAGGTACATTGGTTTGTTTAATAAAGCAAATGTATTGCTTTAAAATAAGAAAAAAAAAGATAAAGATGTAAAGAGAAAAGTTTTTAAACCCGACCTCGGAATCAAAGCAGATGACTTTTTGGATCATCAAATTTCTGGATCAACAACAAGTCTCAGCGATCAATATTTAATTTGTAATATATATATATATATATAATATAATATAATATAATATGAAGGAATTTTAGTTCTTTTAAAACTAAATAAGAAATTTTTGTTAGCTTTAAAGATTTAGGTCCATAATTTAAAACAAATAAAAATACGATGGGGAAAAAATCTAACAATAAACGATATTGAAAATCTAAATCAACTTATTATATAATAGCGAACAACTAATATCATAAAAAAATAAAACATCATTTTAACCAATGTTAATTCTCTCTTTCATAATACTCTATCTATATTAATTCACAAATCAAATAGATTTGTCAATTATGTTTACAAATAAAAGAATTTGATGAAAACTTAATTTTTACGTAAATATTACCATAATTCTAGTTTTAGTCTTTCAAAAGGAAACAACAAATTTTTATGTCAAAGATATTATTTTTAATTGACCCGTATTATCTGGTTTGCCAGGGTCTCAGGTTTACATCGGTTTTTCCCGCTTAATAGCGGCTTTTATAATTGACCCGTATTATCTTACAATATTACCGTCTATGTGACAAGATAACATTTTTTGTAGAGAGAATTGATAATCTTTTATGATATTGGTCCGAGCGAAACCAAATCTAATCTAGTTGGCTACTAAATTTGATACAAATGATCAGGGTCAAGTCCTAATTGAATCGAGTCTGCTTATTTGCTTGTTTAACTTGGGTTCATTAGAACGCATATAAGTAAGTGGAACTGGCATATAAGGTTTGGTATATTAACTAATATAGTGTTTTTTGGTCGTTAGAAAATGAAGGAGGAGACGAATAATTGGCAAGAAGAAGAAGAAGAAGAATTGTCTTTGTCTCTGTCACTGTCACTGAATCATTATAAGTGGAGAAGCAATGAAACGAGTGAAGCTGATGTCTCAAGTTGTTCTACACCATTCTCCTTTAAAGATTCGTTTGATGCTACTCTTAATCTTTCTATTTCTCTCCTCGGTACCTGAATTTTCTTATTAAGCAAAATATTTCTTCTTAGATTAGCTTTTTGTGAAACAAATCTTTTTTCTTCACAAATTTCGCCCCATTATAATTATTCGTCCAAACTATCGCAACCCATATAATATTAGATGAATAAGATCAAGAATTGCAAAATTACAATTGCGTTATTAATTCAACTTAACTTTCACTTTTTATGTGTTGTACATAATGTTTTTTTTTTGTCACCAACTACATATATTTCATTCATACCGAATATAAATAGTTACAAAATAGAGAGTAACGTCGAACATATTCACACGTACAAACAAAAGAGTCAGATGTAATCAAATGATTTAGGTTTAAAATACAATGGATAAACACAAGCTAAGCTTGATAAAGAGTTAGGAGCAAGATGAAACAACTTAATGCGATTAAGCACTTAGACAACTTGAAGCTTCCCATTGTTTCCTCAACTAACTTGTAGCACGTTGCCTTACATTGTGACTTTAAAACAAAAATCCTACCGCAATCCTCACCGAGGTGAGTGATGATGCATCTTCCGATCCCGACAAGATCATTACACAAGAATGCAACAAGGTTAAGCAGATGGAGATCCCCTTTGATTCGAAAACCATATGAAGTCTCGCTCTCAATGAGAGAAAGAAACGAAAACCAATTTTCTCTTCACTCGAAGAGGATGATAGGAACAATCTCTCCTTGCATTTGAATAGAAGTCTCTTCACTTAAGATATCTAAGGGACTGTCCATGAAAAGCGTAAAGAGCTTTCGAACAGCCACCACGATAACTCGGCATGCGAATTCAACAAATATCAAGAGATTAAAACAACAAAATACTTGTAGTTTAGCATCATAATCACCACACCAAATTAGTTCTTCACAGCCACCCTTCTTAACAAGCAATTTTACTCTAATACTAACTAAGTCAGACTCGACAGAAATCAAAATAACCAAGCAATGATATTGCAAACTTGATTAAAATGAAACTGTTTAGAGCTAGAGATTAGCATACAGAGAACATATAGACTTTGGGGGGTTTGAATAATCTTCTTTAGGAGAGATCCATGCTGCATAAAACACGTAATGTTCCAATATGAAAGCTTTTGCAAGGACCTTTGTAGACAAGGAAAGTAAGGGACCAATTGAAAAATTCCAAAGAAGGCTGGCCCATGTCTTGACACTTAACGCTAAAGCATATCTCAAAGCCAGGCTTTGAAGCAATGAGGCCCGAACCAAATTACAACCGTCTGAACATTTTGAAGATGAGATCGAGCAACTGTCGATGTCAATGTCTGGTCTGGTCTAGAAGACTCCTTGGCCACCGACAATACCGTGGCAGAAGCAAGGAGAAATCACGAAACCAGAGCCAGTACCTTTATAGTAGGTAGTTACCTATGAGATTTGAGAGCATGGCGATGTTTCCTCTGGCTGGAAAAGCCAAGAGCAGTCAGATCTGTAAACCAACGGCTCCACATAGCGTAGATCTGAAGGTTATGAGATCGGAGCTCTGGGACTGAGAGAAAACGCAGGCAACAACAGAGTGAAGGGTGCAAGGCGCACAAGAATTCTCTGCATCGGTGAGGCGACTCACCGGAAAGAGACCGTGAGTCAGGGAACGTCGAGAGCGACGAGAGCTGTCAAGGATAAGCCATATAAACCAAAACGAAAAGAAAATAACCCGAATCAGAAAAACTAAACGAAGAGAGGATGCGGAGTCGAAGGTGGGACGACACCGGTGAGCACCAGCGGTGGCGCCGCTGCCCACACTGCTATTAAGGTTTTTTGAAAGCTAGATAGTTGTCTGGGATAGTTTTCGCTTCGTGTTGTACATAATGTTTATATACACTTATAAACTACTTTAACACTTAACCAAGAATAACCAATTATAAAATTATTTTAAAATATCAACTTCAATACTCCTCTTCAAGATGGAAAGAATAACTTGTAAATTCTCTATCTTGGACAGTAACTGGTGAACAAACGAAGGTTGAACAGCCTTTGTGAACATATTTTAAACCAGCTTTAACGTATAACATCTGCAAAAAACCATTATGTAATCGCTCAAGAAAAATATGATATCATACTCTATGTGTTTCGTGCGTGGATGAGACACAGCGGCGGAGATACTTGTTACACGGGTGGGGCATTTGCCCCCTCTTAATTTTTGTAAAGTTAATGTAATGTAGTATATGGAGTTTTCATTATGACCCTTTCATTAGATTATTTTATACTTACAAATGAAATCGATCTAGAAATATATATATTTTTGTCAACAAAATATACATACTTTAAAAACTACTAAATATTTTTATTATTTATATTTTCTGATTTTTAGTTGAAATTATGAATTCTTTTGTTTCATAAATATAATATTTCAATATATTCTCAAATAGTGCTTTCATTAGTAACATTTGTTTTTTATAAATAAGAAATTGAAATAGAATATGAAAGATAATTTAGTCGATTTAAAAAATATGCGAAACAATTAGCATTTGTATCAGTACCAAGTCGATTTTTTATATTATACTACAAAAACTCAAAACGCAAATTTGAAAATAACATTTTTTATAATTCCACAGTAGCGCAGTAGTTACTAATCGATATCTATGTCTTTCTAAATATATTTTTTGCCCCCGATAAAATATATTTCTAATTCCGCCACTGATGAAACACATGATTGGAAGTTATGGGTAGAGCCGATTGATTATCACAATGAAAAGAGGTAGGCGACTTAGATAGAAAATGTAAGTCACAAAGCAAATTTGTCAGCCAAATAAGCTCGCAAGTGGTGTTGGATCCTGGATTGTTATTCCGAAGATTGAGTTCGCACTGACAAGAGGTTTTAT
>OVBE01007112.1:0-18894 GCA_900406425.1 Iberis pinnata | reverse complement strand
GTACATTGTATATGATTAACTTTATATGAGTTAGATGTCGTTCCCAAATCTACATGTAATTAGGTTTAAAGTAACCGTAAGACAACATACATCTCGATAGCATTATCAATTCTCTATCAATAAAGTGGATACACACATTTTATTAATATTCACCTTGGATTGAAAAGAGGATCTTTATTAACACATTTTATATAATTCACATTCGTCAATGATTTTTGGTTTAGGGAGAAGGAGAGACAAGCTTCTAGGGTATTTGTAAAGAGTACCAATACAATATTTTTTAACAAATTTCTTAGTACCAACATGTTGGTAGAGCTTTATTTTTTGACTAGGGAAAGAGGATTCTCATCTTTCATTTTTCCTAGTACGGTTGTGCTATGGCTTCCACTAGAGGACTAGACGGTCCACAATTCGCATGTTTTTAGAGAATCTAATCGTCTTGATTATTGATTAGCTAATCATTCTTTTTTTTCGTTAGGTTTTCATGTGTTAGATGTTAGTTCGAGTGTTGTTGACTCGGGTTTACATGATGATGGCCATGACATTGAGACTATGAGTCAAACTCATATGTTATTATTATAGGGTTTTGATGAGAGTGAAGTGGAGGAAGTTCTTGAGTAGACACAAGCCAATGATCATGATGACTAGGGTTTGGATAATATGATGAGTTACGTTTCTGAGGTCAAACCCTATGCTTATTATGTCAGCTATTATGTCAGAGTATTAGGCAGTTACGAGGCGTGTAATGATTCTTATTACGTTACCAAGGACAAAAATTTGAAACTGATTACTTTACTCAGACATACAGAAAAGAAATCCCAGCATTTAGTAATATAATTCAGCCGTAACGATAATTTTCAATTTCATAACTCATACATATAGTAAAATTAACCCAGAAATACATTAACAATAACTCAGCCGTACTAAAATAATTCTAATCCGTCCATCAATGGTAAACTGTAACTCAGCCATTTACAAACCATAACTTAGCTGTTCTTTTTTTAAACTAGAACTCAGTCATATCAGAAAAACATTCAAATCCATAAATCAGTTTCAAAAGCCCACTCCTTTTTTCCACACATTATGCCAATTCTTATTACTTTACCGAGGTGAAAAAAGTTGAAGAGGCAGGAATACGCAAAACTTACGAGGCGTGTAATGATGCGGGAATACGAAAAAATCACGACTCTAATCTATTTATTTCTCTGTTTCTCTCTTTATTTGCTTGCAACTTCTCAATCTCTCTCTTAATATATCTCAGGCTTTCTCTCTTCTCTTCCTTTTCTCTCATCTTAATCCAACACTTTAGATATTTCTCACAAACGGCTCGCATGCAATCTATCTCTATCGATTTTGAGTTTGCTCGCAAGAAATACGCATGCAATCCGCTTCCCTCCTGCTTATCGTTTGCAACCACGAAACGGGCACCAAATCTTCAAATGCTTATTGTAATATTGGATGCTTATCCAATTCAACCTCCAAATGGTAATTTCGGTTCTATGTTCTGTTATATTGGCTTCAATTTTTCTAATTGCTTTTCTTCCTTTTTTTCCAGCAACTTCTTTGGGTTAGTGGAAAGTCTCCCAACTTTCTTCTTGAATTTTCATTTGGTTACACCCCGCATAATGTCTAGCACAGTTCAAGAGGTAGTTCAACAAATTCTCTGTAGTAGCTACAGAGAATTTGTTGAACTACCTCCTGAATTATGACACATCATTAGGTATCCAATATCAATTCATATGGTTTGTTCTATCAACTCTAGTTTCATAACCATTGCTCAATTTGCTCCAATATATTGTGATGATGGATGGACCAATGCTTATGAAAATAGAGATGGTAGACAGAAACGTTAAATTAAGGATAAGAATGTGAAATATTTGTATTCAAATCCTTCTTGTTCATCTATCTTGTTTTTTATTTTCTACAGAGAATTTGTTGACCGACCTCCTGAACTGTGTCACATCATTATGTCTCCAATATTAATTGATATGGTCTATTCACCTTCTGCTTATCCTATGCAACCACCAAAGGGATACCTTAATCTCTCACTGTTGATTTGGCCCGATGTTACAGATGAAGTCAGTAACTCCCCCGCAAGTGGTTCTCGATCTTGGTTCGAATCCTGATGAATTCATGCGGATTTTTGTTTCAACAATAAAGCAGAAAACATTCATCCATGAAGTGAAGGGATCTTATACAGTTCTTGTTCATATAGCTTTTTTATTTGTTATGATGTAAATTAAAGTTAACTTCTAATTGTTCTAAACAACTTTTGTTGTAAACAAGGTGATGAGATTGATTCTGACGATTACACAGATGTTCCCACCGTTTAGTAAACATAACTCAGTCGTATTGATAACTTTTCGTAACCATAACCCAATCGTATAGGGAAAAGAACTAAGTCGTAAACTAACATATTCGTAACCACAATTCAAGTTCAACTTCCTACTCTAGAACTACTAAAGAAGTTCTTACATATTCAAGTTCAACTTCCCGCATCTTCATTTTTTTTTTTTTGAGACGTCGGTAAAGTAATAAGAGTGGTCATAATGTGATTTATGGATTTAAATGTTTTTTGTGATACGACTGAGTTCTGGATTTAATAATAATCGAAATGGTTTTATGGATGGCTGAGTTCAGGTTTCATTAATGCTGATTTCTGAGGTACTTTTGAATTTTTATAAACCGATTCTAAAAACTTCAATTGGAGTAATGAAGTAACGTAATAAGACATCTTTACACGCCTCATTACTTTCTTTTAATTATTGCGTTTCTCTATCTAAAAATACGCAATCACACCTTTTTCCCAGAAACACATCTTTCTATAATTAATTAAAAAAGTAGAATGATAAATTGAAAAGTTAAGTTTTATTTGGAAAATATAGATAAAATGGGTAAAGAGAGAGAAATTAACAGCACAATCGTTACTTTTTCTTAATACAATTGATATCTAAAACATAACACATACATAAACATAAAAACCCAGTTGTTTATTAAGATAACTCATATATCAAGAAAACACATTAACTATTTGTCTTTAAAACATATTAACTCGAATATTAGTCTTGTATAAGACGGATAAGTATTACCGCTTCTAATATCGAGAAAGTTTTATAACCAAGGTCAAACTGATAGGGTTTGCTTGTAAAAATCACTAAACTGTACACAAATAAAGGTCTGATTAACGTTTTGCCAGTCAGAATTTTTTAAGTTTATTAAATAATAAAGGGTATTTAAAAATTTTCATTACGATTTCAATTACCGAGGTAGGAATAACTCACCCCTACCCTTATCAAGTTACCGACTTAAGGATAACTCAGTTCTTATTACATTCCAGATGTATGAATAACTCAGCCATTATTACGTTTACCGATTTAAGAATAACTCATCCCTTTAGAATAAAAAAATATATTAGTCGTGTATTAATCGAAGAGGCATGATTTTTGGTATTCCCACCTCTTCAATTTTTTGTTGTCCTCGGCAACGTAATAAGACATCATTACACGCCTCGTAAATCACATTATATTTGCATATTATGACATCTTTAGTCGCGGCAGAGAGAGAATGACTTTATCGTCCCGTCAGAGCTGCCTAAATGACATAAAAGTTGACATAATAAGCATAGGGTTTGACCTCGAAAACGTATTATCCCATCATAGCTGAATAGTACTAGTAAGACATCATTTGCCTCGGTTATAACAATTTCTCGATATAATACGCCTAAGTTATTGTTTATCATTCTGTTGGGTTATTATTATTGTTTTATAATAAAAGATACAGCTAAGTTATTTTATATCTAATGCCTGAGTTATAAAATTTAAAATACACGATGCAGCTGAGTTACATCAAGTGGATTATTACTTTTAAGAGTTTGCATAAAATACTGGAACTATGAATTATGAATAGCAAGAACGAAATTAAAATACAAACAGCAAATGATAAAAAAACAAATAAAATATGCAGATAACAACCGAATAATCAAATATACAGACCACCGTCAAACTATTCAAAGACCACATAAATCTCGATAACATCTTCCATCATTAACTAAAAAAAGAAATTTAAAACATCATAATATTAATTTCGAATATAATGGATTCAAAGTGAGAGGAAATATAAAACGTAGTCACTCTGTTTCTTTTTAATGGATGTTTTATATTTATAAATTTTTTAAAAATAAAGATTTTGTAATTTTTAAAGAAAATTATTTTACGTTTTCAAGAAAGAGAGGGAGAATAACGTCGCGTCAAAGTTAGATAATTTTTTGGCACGCATGAGAATATGTTGAAAAATTTAAAAAGGAAACAGTAGTAAACTAACGTTACGGCTGAGTTATCCTACTAAAGGCCTTGTTTATCTTTGTGTATTTCTGAGTTATGTTCTTTACTTGTGGACTGGGATATGATTATTTTACGACTGAGTTATAATCACTTCCCCATATGTGCATATAGTATGTTATTAGTACTATTAACACAACTCTGATTTATTCTTAACTCGGTAACTTGATAAGGGCTAAGTTGTTCGTACGTCTGGAATGTAATAAGGATAGAGTTATCCTTAAGTTGGTAACTTGATAAGGGCAGTGATGAGTCATTCTTACCTTGGTAACTGAAATCGTAATGAAATTTTTTAAAAACCCTTTATTATTTAATAAACTTAAAAATTATTACTCGCAAAATGTCAATCAGACCTTTATTTGTGTACAGTTAGTGACTTTTACAAGCAAATCCTATCAGTTTGACCTCGGTTATGAAAATTCTCGATATTAGAAGCGGTAATACTTATCCGTATTATATAGGACAAATATCCGAGTTAATGTGTTTTAAAGACAAATAGTTAATGTGTTTTCTTGATATCTGAGTTATCTAAATAAACAACTGGGTTTGTATGTTTATGTATGTGTTATGTTTTGGATATCATTTGTATTAAAAAGAAGTAATGATTGTGCTGTTAATTTCTCTCTCTTTAACCCATTTTATCTATATTTTCCAAATTTCAATACTTAAAACTCAACTTTTCAATTTATTATAATACTCCATTAATTAATTATAGAAAGCAGTGTTTCTATGCAAAAGGTGTGATTGCGTTTTTTTAGATAGAGAAAAGCAATAATTATAGAAAGATGTGTTTCCTTGAATATCTGGCAAGGAGACTTTCTTCATTTTAATATTTAATATTCTATTTCCATTTTATCAATATATAAAAACAAAAAGGAAAAAATAAAATATTATTTTTATTTGACACGAACGAACCTACGTAATGTTATATATATGTAAATAAGAAAAACCATAAGAGAGAAAGAAACACATAGAAAATTTCTTTTATTTTGGAAAAAAAAGTTGGGGTTTGAAATGAATATTTCAATCAAGACAGTGAAGGGAATGAGCATAAACTTTGAAGTTGATGATAGTTCCAAAACCTTTGACCTCAAGATCGATGGGCCATTTCGTGAACTTGTTATGAGAGTTGGTCCAAGTCTTGATAAACCAAGTTTTGATAAAGAAACCAGGTGTATATTTGGAAACACTCTTTCGGGCAGGACTGAAATCGTTGAGGTCAAAGGATCCGACACAATTGCAGAAGTTAAGGCCAAGCTTCGGGAGACGTATGTTATTCAAGTGGAACACGAGAGACTGATCTTTCAAGGCATACAGCTCGAGGATAATCACACCATTTATGAGTACAACATCATTCATGACTCAACACTTACATTGATGTCGATGCTCTTTTTAGAATGTAATAAGGACTGAGTTATCCTGAAGTTGGTAACTTGATAAGGGCATGTAAAATGGTTAAGAACCAATTAGTGGTTCTTCACCAATTTTATAATCAGTTTAATGATTAAGAAAATTTGTTAAGATTTTTAACTTTTTTACCTCCAATGGTTAAGAAACTTGAATTTAGTGATTTAGAGTTTCCTTTGGAGCACCCCTATTAGAGCATCTCCAAAGCGGCTCTCTATATTTAGTGAATGATGATATCTAAATTTGGAAAGTGATGGTTTTCTCTCGAAAGGCAATCTCCAGATTTGAAGTATCAAAATTTTGTATATTGCAATATTGCCGATAATTTTATCCATAATTATATAACATCATAAAACTTAGACTATCTTATCTACAATGGTTGAAACACTTCAAAACCCTTTTTCTTATAAAAAAAGTTATGGAAGACTTACAAATACAAGTAACGGCTGATTTATAAACACAGGTAACGACTAACTTACAAACACAAGTAACGGCTGACTTATAAACACAAGTAATGGTTGACTTATAAACACAAGTAACGGGTGACTTATAAACACAAGTTACAACTGACTTAGAAACACATGTAACGACTGACTTATAGGGCTGAACATACAAAAAAATATAATTAAGGTAAATCATTAAAAACTAGTACTAAAATGATTAATACAAAACTTTAAGGTATTATTTATGAATCAAAATTAAAACAAGGGATTAAAATGAAAATAAAAGTTGAATCTCTATATTTGGAGATTCACTATTCAAATCACCAATTATAGAGATTTAGAGTGTCCTTTGGAGCACCCCCATTCTCTATATTTGGAGTTTTAGAGACTCCTATGGAGATACTCTTAGAGCTCGTTACTACATGAAAAATGAGATGTCTGATGGTTTGGAACAAAAGTTCTTTAGAACACGTTTAAGTTAACTTTAGTTTACAACATAACTAATAAAACAAGCTAGATGAACAAATAACTGTATTCCGTCCCCCAGCCATTCATGAGCTTCTGAGTTCCTCTTTTCGTTGTTCTTCATGTGGTACTCAACTAACGCAAACTACCAATGGATACTTCTTAAGTAACCGCAAAGGCAAAGGGAAAATAGTTGTTGGCTACATCTACTCCTGAGAGAACAATCTATGTGTTTTCCACACTGTGTCCAGAAGAACTCATATAGGAGTTATCTGAGGAGAAGTGAAGCGGATTACATGAGTACTAAATGGACCTTGAATCTGTTGCTACCATCTGACCTCCCGAATAATGCAGACACAAGCATCCCCGCATTTATCAGTCATATAATGTAATAGACCCTGAAAACCATCAAGAAGATTCGATCGACCTTATTAAAAAAAGAAGAAGAAACACAATTAAAAATTGAAGCCAATATAACAAAACATAGAACCTAAATTATATTTGGAGGATCCATTGGATAAGCGGCCAACATTACAATAAACTTTGGATGATTTGGTGCCCCTTTTATGGTTGCATAGGATAAGTAGGAGGGAACTGGGTTGCATGCGTACTGCTTGCAAGCAAACTCGAAAGCGAAAGAGATAGATTGCATGTGGACTGTTTGTGAGAAATATCGAAAGCGATAGATTACGATGAGAGAAAGAGGAAGAGAAGAGAGAAAGTCTGAGATAGATTAAGAGAGAAGTTGCAAGCAAATAAAGAGAGATACAGAGAAATAAATATATTAGAGTCATGAGTTTTCTTATTCCCACATCATTACACGCCTCGTAAATTTTGCGTATTCCTGCCTCTTCAACTTTTTTTCACCTCGGTAAAGTAATAAGAATGGGCATAATGTGTGGAAGAAAAAGGAGTGGGCTTAATGTGAAATTGATTTATGGATTTGAATGTTTTTGTGATACGACTAAGTTCTAGTTTAAAAAAAAAAATAGTTGAGTTATGGTTTGTAAATGGCTGAGTTGCAGTTTACCATTGATGAACGGATTAGAATTATAGTACGACTGAGTTATTTTTAATGTATTTCTGGGTTACTTTTACTGTATGTTTGAGTTATGAAATTTAAATTATCGTTACGGTTGAGTTGTATTACTAAATGCTGGGTTTTCTTTCTGTATGTCTGAGTAAAGTAATCAGTTTCAAATTTTTGTCCTCGGTAATGTAATAAGCATAATTACACGCCTCGTAACTGCCTAATACTTTGACATAATAGCTGACATAATAAGCACAGGGTTTGACCTCAGACACGTATTATCCCATCATAGTTGCGTAGTATGACACCATTTCCCTCGATTATTGTATGCCTAATTTATTGTTTATCATTCCGCTGGGTTATTATTATTGTTTGATAATTAACGAAATGGCTAAGTTATTTTTATTGAGTGTCTGAGTTATAAAATTCAAAATATACGAAATGGCGGAGTTACATCAAGCTGATTATTCTTTATAGAGAGTTGGGTTATTTTCGTCTCTACTTTTACAACTTAGTTATTTTTCCTGTACGAATGAGTTTTTGTTTACTTAATGACTGATTTTTATTCTTGGTTATATAATGTTTTCACTAAGAGTGAGTAGTATCGAAATCGGATTGAATGCATATTGTTTGTGAGCAATATCAAAATCGAAAGAGAGAGATTGCATGCGTACTGTTCGTGAGGAAAATCGAAAAAAGAGAGATTTTGAATTTGTGAACAAATTAATAGAGCAACCAGAGAAATAAATAGAGAGAGAGAAAGTTAGAACCATCACTTCAATGTAAAATATCTCTATTTTGATATGAAAATTCAACAGTCACGATTCTTGTGTATCCCCTCCTCTTAAACTTTGTTTTGGCTGTAAATTAAAGTTTACCCATAGTGTAACTTTCACACTGAAAGTCTATCTAGCTCTCTAAAATATATCCAACTGTAGAATTCTGTATCTCAAGGATATCACCGACACCCGAATCGGAACAGAAGAAGAGAGTCATTCTCAAACTCAGCGACTAGGAGGTATACTTTGTCTTTTTTACCCATATTTATTTTTTAAAAATAGCAGCTGGTCTAATTCTTTTATTTGATTACTAAGAGAATATTGTCTCCAAATGTTAATCAGGGAATCCAAGATAAATTTAATTTATGTGTTCATACACGTCTCAATAAATTGATGGTTCGGTAATGCAAAATTAAATTCACAACTTTATCACTCTGTTAGTTGGAGAGGATAGGCGAGAACTAAAGTTGGTCATTCAACAAAGAATTGAAGAATGCATTGAACAACATACACTGAACCCAACCTGTTCTTCTCCCTGCAGGTTGTCCTCACCATGAAATCATTTTTGCTCAAAATTGAAATCCAAGTGTTGGGGCAAGAGGTTCAGAACTGAAATAAATAATTATAAGTTTTCATATTCTCAAACAATCTTCATTCAATGAAATTCAAGTCGGAAAGATCAAAAGGGTAACTTGATAAACCAAGGCTTCCTCGAAATCTTCAAGGCGGAGATAGATCTTACCAAGAGACTGACAAGTAGGTAACAAATCCTTCCCAGGTAAATAAATAAAGAGAAACAGAAAGAAACAGGGAAATAAATAGAAAGATAAATAGAAGTTTTCTTGTAGCAAATAGGTTTAAGACAGGAGAGTCTTTTACAGTGGAGTTTATAAGAAGAGAAGGTTCAATACCAATGCTCAAGCTCTGCTCAAGGGACAAGATCAAGATAGAGCAAGCACCAATTGATTTGTGTTAGAACACAATAATAGCACAGGTCTTGTCCCATTTCGGACAAGTTTAAATTTGTGAAAAGAATCAACTTTTAATCCATTTTCTAAGCAGAACATTCTCCAACCACCTATAATATAAGCAACAACACTTGGTTTGTTGTATTTCAGACAAGAAGTCCATAATTTTCCTTGCAGATTCATTAGATCAATCTCACAACATCGTTCATTTAAACCATTTGATATCGAAAAAGGCCTTGAAAGAAACAACAAAAGTGTAACAATTAGTTTTGATTACTGTGGAAGTACAAGATTACGCAGTCAAAGTGTAGAAAAGATTATAACCAATGTATCATGGCTTAGGTTTGAAGACGTGAACCTGAGGAAGACTTTGCTTCCGTTCTTGGTTTCTTCTTCGATGGAATGTTTTCATAATCTGATTCATCGTTCCATGGATTATCTTCATTAGAGTTTTCTGAGGCCATGGGGATTTTAACTTTCCAGATTCTGATATGATTTCTACATTCTATAACTAAACCATTTATAGGTTTTGTCCTTTGTTCTTTTTATTTAATCTTTCAATACTCATTAATTATTATTGTGCATGCATATTGCTCCTCGAAACTACAATAACATTTATAGCTAACAATAAAAAAGTAATTCAACCAAATTCAAAGTCTCAACTAAATTTATCTTGGATTTAGTCTCAATAAACGGATGGTTCGGTATTGTAAAATTTAGTTCACAACCTTATCACTATGTTCGTTGGACAGGATACGCGAGAATTACACGACTAATATATTTGTTATTCTTAAAGGCTGAGTTATTCTTAACTCGGTAACTTAATAAGGGCTAAGGTATTCGTACATCTGAAATGTAATAAGGACTGAGTTATCCTTGAGTCGGTAACTTGATAAGGGCTGAGTTATTCTTACCTCGGTAACTGAAATCGTAATGAAAAATTTTAAAAACCTTTAATTATTTAATAAAGAGATTCCATTATTAAACTTAAAAATTCTAAATGACAAAACGTCAATCAAACCTTTATTCGTGTACAAATTAGTGACTTTTACAAGAAAACCCTACAAGAGGTAACGTAAAGTCGCAAGCCCTATCAATTTGGCCTTGGTATGAAAATTTCTCGATATAAGAAGCTGTAATACTTATCCATATTATACAAGACTAATATCTGAGTTAATATGTTTTCATGATATATGAGTTATCTAAATATACAAATTGGTTTTTATGCTTATGTCGGAGTTATGTTATAGACAATATAACTAAGTTATGATTTTTACTGTGCTATAACTATGTTACGACTTAGTTAGGGTTTAATGTTTAGTGTTTAGGATTTAGATTACATTTGATGAGTTAATTAGACTCTTAAAAGTGTTAGTTAGACTACATTTGACTATTTAGTTAAAAGAAAACCCCTTTTGAAAAAAGTTAAAATCATCATTTGCCTCGTAGCCACGTTTGACCTCGGTAACGTAGTAATAAGACATCATTTCACCCATAATATCACATCATAGTTTTGTAAGAAAACATCGTAGCCGCGTTTACCCTGAGTAACTTTATTTTAGATATCATTTGTATTAAAAAATTGTTCTCTCTTTAACCTATTTAGGGTTTATTATTTATTGTTTACTACGAAATATATAAGTGAGGTAGACTCTTAATGAGTTACTTATAGTACATTGTATATTAATTCTCAACATACATCTCAATAGCACTTGGGATTTTATAAAGTGGATACATACATTTATTAATATGCGCACAAACAATATGCATTCAATTCGATTTCAATACTACTCACTCGTAGTCGTACCACAAACATTATAACCACGACGAAAACTCAGTCATAAAATGAACATAACTCATCCTTAATCATAACTTAGTTGTAAACATAACTCAGCCGTACTGGAAAAATAACTAAGTCATAAGAGTAGAGACGAAAAAAATACAGCTTCTTGGTAAAGAATAATCAACTTGATGTAACTCAGCTATTTCGTATATTTTGAATTTTAAAACTCAGGCACTCAATAAAAATAACTTAGCCATTTCGTTTATTGTAAAACAATAATAATAACCTAGCCGAATGATAATTGTTATAACTGAGAGAAATGATGTCTTATTATGCAGGTATGATGGGATAATACGTTTTTAGGGTCAAACCCTATGCTTATTATGTCAGCTTTTATGTCATAGTATTAGGTAGCTATGACGGGAAGATAAAATCAGTCTCTCTCTCTGCCGCGGATAATGTGATTTACGAGGCGTGTAATGATGAAGAGACCATTATCTCTCTATTTATTTCTTTGTTTCTTGATTTATCTGCAAACAACTTCTCAATCTCTCTTAATCTATCTCATGTTTTTCTCTCTTCTCTTCCCCTTTCTCTCTGACGTTTTTTATATTCCTCTCAAATAGTAAGCATGTAATCTATATCTTACGATTCCCTCCTGCTTATCCTATGCAACCACCAAATGGTAATTGTTTCAATGATTGGAAGCTGATGACCTAAGATCATATGCTTGTGTCTTTGCAACAAATCCGACAAGCAAGCTCAGGGGATTCAATTGTAAAGACGCTTCGTGAGTTGCCGATTCTTTTCTTTTTTGACTAATCCTTTTGGGAGTACATAAAAATTTGTTTATATAACGAAAATTCTTAAACTTAACTCAGCCGTACAGGAAAAATAACTAAATCGTAAAAGTAGATACAAAAAAACACAGATTTCTGTAAAGAATAATCAGCTTGATGTAACTCAGTCGTATCGTATATTAACTCTTTTTAGTGATATTGCTATTTTGGTCGCAGTTCAAAAACCAAGAGAGAAAATTGTAGATGCGGAAGCGCTTCTGGATTTAGAAAATACATTGGTTTCTTCTGTGAAATCCCAATCAATTAATGATGTTTCTCCGGCTGAGTTTGTCAATGCCATGATTCGTGGATTTGGTGAGTCTTCTTTAGGACTTGATGTTGCTGCTGAAAATAAGCAAGTTCTATGAAATGGAAGGACATTGGGTTTGCCTTCTGCTCTACTGTCATGGTCTCTTGTGGTTGTTCAACAATGTAAGTTCTCTAATTACAACTGCATGATTTGACATAGCTGAACTTGAGAATTTCCTTTTCAAATGAAGGTTTTTTACCTTATTTTGTTTTTTTATGTTCTGCATTGCAGGATGGGTTCTATGGATACATAACCGAAACGAAGGAAAAGGACAGCGAGCAATAGAAAACGTATAAATCCTGGTGCAAGTGCCAAGCCAGAAGAGGTGAACTTTGAGGTTAACTATGAATTATCATGAAACAACTTCTCAATCTCTCTTAATCTATCTCAGGTTTTTCTCTCTTATTTTCCCCTCCTGTTTATCCTATGCAACCACCAAATGATAATTGTTACAAAGATTGGAAGCTAATGATCTAAGATCATCTACTTGTGTCTTTGCAACAAAGTCGACAAGTAATCTCAGGCAATTCACTTGTGTAGAAGCTTCTTGAATTGCCGATTCTTTTCTTTTTTGACAAATCATCAGTGAATCTTTCACTGTTGATTTTGCTGGATATTACTAACTGTCCGACATTTTTCTTTGGTGCGGATATGACTCACCTACAACCTGGAAAAGTCTTCAGTCATGTTATTGTTGCTGTATATGCATTTCTTGATTGACTGTGTTATTTCCTTTCCTGTAATTCTAAAATTTGAATATAGTATTTTTTTATCTAAAATTAATGAATCGGTTGTATAAGTTTGTGAGGTTGAAATAAATAACAATAACTCAGCCGTTTTAAAATAATTATAATCCATAAATCATTGGTAAACTGTAACTCGGCAATATATAAACCTGAACTCAACCGTAATCAAACCTATTACTCTGTCTTCCCAAAAAAATATTCAAATCCATAGATCAGTTTCACATTATGCCCACTTGGTTACTAAAAAAAGTAGAAGAGACGTGAATACGCAAAATTGTGACTCTTCACTTTACTCAGATATACACAAAGGAATACCCAACCTTTACTAAGATAACTCATCCGTAATGTTAATTTTAAATTCAGTAACTCAGACATTCACGGTGAATGACAGCGTATTCTTGCCTCACAACAAGAGGTCCATCTCCTGAACCAATTTATACGAATGGAATTGCTCAGAGTCGTTATATTTGAGACATACACAGGAAAACGAAGCCTATCGGTAAGATAACTAAGTCGTAGCATTCATCTTAAAATTTTATAACTCAGTCATCCAATGAAAAATAACTTAGCCATATTGTATAGTGTTACCTAAGACACTAAGAATAACTCAGCCGAATGATAAACAATAACTAAATCGCTACGTATTAGACGTATTTTACGACTGAGCACTAATATTGATTAATTATTAAGACCGAGGAAAATGATGCTTATTACACAGTTTGATGCTATGATGTGAATTAATCATAACTTAGTCGGTGAGTAAAGAACATAAATCAGAAATACACAAAGATAAACAAGGCCTTTAGTAGGATAACTCAGCCATAACGTTCGTTTACTACTATTTCCTCATTTAATTTGTTCACATATTCTCATGCGTGCCAGAACATTATCTGACTTTGACGTGACATGATTCTCCTTCTCTTTCTTTTAAAATGTAAAAAACATCTTTCTTCAAAAAAAAAATTAAATATGAAACATCCATTAAAAAGAAACAGAGTGACTACGTTTTGTATTGCCTCTCACATTGATTCCATTATATCTGGAATTAATATTGTGATGTTTTAAATTTCTTTTTCAGTTAATGATGGAAGAAGATGTTATCGAGATTTATGTGGTCTTCGAATAGTTTAACGGTGGTATGTATATTTGATTATTCGGTTGTTATCTGCATATTTTATTCGGTTTTTTATTTATCATTTGTTGTTTGTATTTTAATTTTGTACTGGATATTTAGAATTCATAGTTCCAATATTTATGCAAACTCTTAAAAGTAATAATCAGCTTGATAATAACCCAGCCGAATGATAAACGATAACTTATCCGTGTAGACATAAATTAGTCGTATAATATCGATAAATTTTTTAACTGAGGCAAATGATGTCTTATTACGCATCTATTAGGCTATGCTATGATATTAGTTTGTTGAGGTCAAACCCTATCCTGGAATTCCCATGCGTGCCCAAAACTTTTCTGACTTTGACGCGACGTGGGTTTCCCTCTCTTTATTGAAAACGTAAAAAATATTTCTCTAAAAATTACAAAATCTTTATTTTTTTACAAAAATTTAAATATAAAACATCCATTAAAAAGAAACAGAGCGACTACGTTTTATATTGCCTCTTACATTGAAAACATCAAAATTAGTACGTTTTATATTCATCAAAATTCTCTGCACAAATATCTTTACAATGCCTAGGTCCTCGATAGGGTCTTCTTGGGTGTCAACAAGATCTCCATCTCCTGAACCAATTCATACAAAAAAAATTACTCTCAAAGTCGGGTATAGGTATGAATTCGTGATGACTGTTCAAACACGTGGGAAGAAAATAATGTCTGAGTATCGTAAATTGACAAATGTTGATCCTAGCATGGTTCGGTTCATGTATGACAACAAGCGACTCAGACCTACGGATACTCCTCTTTCGGTTATTTCACTCGCTTTGATATTTAATAACTTTGTTTAAATCCATTATATCCGAAATTAATATTGTCATGTTTTAAATTTCTTTTTTAGTTAATGATGGAAGACGGTGACAAAATTTATGTGGCCTTGGAGTAGTTTGATGGTTGTATGTTAGTTGTTTGTATTTTATTTTCTTTCTGAATATTAAAAATTCATAATTCCAGTATGTTATGCAACCTCTGAAAGTTATAAGTTATAACCATGATTATAACTCAGTCGTAAATTAATCATAACACAGTCGGAAAAATAAAGAACATAACTCATAAATACACAAAGATAAATAAGGCTATGGTGGTCTGTTAGATGTTTCCTCTTTTAATTTGTTCACATATTCTCATACATGCCAAAAGTTATCTGATTTTGATAATTTTTTGTTTACAAATATACACCTTTATTTGTGTACAAAGATACACCTTTAAAGATAAAACACCCATTAAAAAGAGTGTTTACAAATATACACATGGTTTCTTTATCAAGACTTGGTTTATGAAGACTTAGACCAAGTCTCATGACAAGTTCACCAATTGGCTCATGGATCTTGTGGTAAATGGTTTTGTAACTATCTTCAACTTCAAAGTTTATGCTCTTTCCCTTCACTGTCTTAATTGAAATAGTCATTGCTAACTCAAAATTTTTTTCCAAAATAAAAGAAATTTTTTGTGTTTCTTTCTTTCTTAGGGTTTTTTTATTTAAATATATAACATCACGAAGGTCGATTCATATCAAATAAAAATAATATTTTATTTTTTCCTTTTTTTATATATTGATAAAATAGAAATAGAATATTAAATATTAAAATGAAGAAAGTCTCCTTGCCTGATATTCAAGGAAACACATCTTTCTATAATTAATGATTTTCTCTATCTAAAAAAACGCAATCACACCTTTTTCCTAGAAACACATCTTTCTATAATTAATGATAATGGAGTAGTATAATAAATTGAAAAGTTAAATTTTAAGTATTGAAATTTAGAAAATATAGAAAAAACGAGTTAAAGAGAGAGAAAATAACAGCACAATCATTACTTTTTTAATACAAATGATATCTAAAACATAACACAAACATAAACATAAAAACCCAGTTGTTTATTTAGATAACTCAGATATCAAGAAAACACATTAACTATTTTTCTTTAAAACACATTAACTCAGATAATAGTCTTGTATAATACGGATAAGTATTACTGCTTCTAATATCGAGAAATTTTCATAACCGAGGTCAAACTGATAGGATTTGCTGGTAAAAGTCACTAAACTGTACACAAATAAAGGTTTGATTGACGTTTTTCTAGTTAGAATTTCTTAAGTTTATTAAATAATAAAGATTATTTAAAAAATTTCATTATGATTTCAGTTACCGAGGTAAGATAACTCAGACCTTATCAAGTTACCGACTTAAGGATAACTCAGTCCTCATTACATTCCAAACATACGAATAATTCGGCCCGTATAGTGTATTAAGAGAATTCATGGATATTTATTTTTTTTAAATATGTTATTTGTGTGTTTTTCATAAAGAATATGTTAATATTTACACATTAATCATAAAAGTATAAGATAGATAATGTAAATAATGGATGGTGTCAAACTTTAGATGGTTTAGTTTTGAGCTATAAAAATATTTAATTTATATCTATTGTTATTAAGAAATAGACTTGTATTAAGGTCTAGCCGCCCCTCACAAAAGCTCACACACACGTTTATCTAGGCAGCTCTGAAGATAATGTTTCTCGACGCCAGCGGTTGCTTCCCGCTGTCGTCGCCTTCTTCACCTAGTCTCACGCTTCATCTTTTGTTTAGGCTTTGTTTCAAGGTTCTATATCGTCTCTGTTTCTTCTACGATTAATGAATTTCACCGGTGTGCCAAGAGAGTTTGTCGCCGCCGCCATGCAAGGAGTTTTGTCCTGATGCTTCTCTGTGTCGTTGACTCCCCTCCTCCTTTACAAGCTCCATCTCCGCTCCCTTGCTCAGTCGAACCTCTGCCTCTTCTTCATCTCCCATCTCACCTACTGGACGATAATGTTCTCTCTGCTCGTAATGGTTTGGGCCGTCAATGATTACCTCATATGTGACCTGATATCGGACAGGAGGTTTCTTTATCTACCATGTTTACCGGTGACATTACGTTATAGTAGCAATGATCTTAAAGCTAAAGTATTTAAAGCGACTTGTCTTCTCCAAATCTCTCAACGATTTAATTAATGTTTGTTGTTATGCAACAGATTAAAATATGTTTTCTCTTATTTTTTTTTTGTTTATGCATGTTTTTCAGTCATTTATGTTAAGTTGTTCTTATGTAAGATTTCTCAAAACATTTAATTTAATGAGAAACGTGGTTTGAAAAAAAAAAGACTTGAATCAATTACCACTATTAATTTATTATTTTAAATTGAAATTATTTGGTTCAAATTCTATATAGTTAGTACTCAAATTAGTCGGAAATGGACTTTGAAATTTTAGTTCTCAAATTTCAAACTTAAATTGATAGAGATTTAAAGCAATTCTTGCAAAATCAAGACCATATTTGAATCCAAGAGAACAATATTAACATATCTCAATAGCTTTTATTTGATTTGGCATAATTCATTATCGGATATGAAATTTTAAAGAGACTTTACGAACATATACATTAGTGTTTTTAAATTTACTTTTGATTTGGGATCTTCGTTTTAAGAGCTTCGATTGGATATATAATTTGTTATAATTTATGATTAAACTATGATAAATGAAAATGATATAGTTATACATAATTATACCAGTTATACCACATGCTATAGTTATATCCAGTTTAATGAAAATTAAATTAGTCACAATTTGTGACAATTTGAATTCGAAATTGTAGCTCTCAAATCTAAAAATTAAATTAACGATAGATTGAATCTTGAAAAACTGATATTATATTTGAACTCAAGAGACCAAAATTAACAAATGCCAATGGTTTTATTCGAGTTTTGGATAGTTCATTTTCGGAGCTGAAATTTAAAAGAGACTTTACGGATACATAAATTAGTGTTTTGAAATTTTGATTGTATATTTGGAATCCTCGTTGCGAGGGCTTAGATATGATATATAATTTGTCATAGTTAATTAAAAATTATTATTTGGTGTTTGTTGTTTGTTGGAATACTCGTTGCGAGGGCTTTGATTATAATTATTAAATATTTTAAAAAAATAAAATAAATTGCTTTTTTATCCTTCCACCATCGTCTTCTCTCATCATCTTGGGAAACAACAAAATTAAAAATTATTATTTGTCATAACGTGATTTACGAGGCGTGTAATGATGCGAAAATACGAAAGCGATGATTATCTCTCTATATTTATTTCTCAGTTTCTCTATTTGTTGCAAACAACTTCTCAATCTCTCGCTTAATCTATCTTAGGTTTTTCTCTCTTCTCTTCCTCTTTCTCTCATCTTAATCTAACGCTTTCGATATTCCTCACAAACAGCACGCATGCAATCTATCTTCTACGATTTCAATTTTGCTCACAAAAAGTACGCATGAAATCCGTTTCCCTCCTGCTTATCCTATGTAACCATCAAAGAGGCAGCAACCTTCATTTTTTTTGGTAACATTGGCTGCTTATGTTCTGGTATACTGTCCGCAATTTGCTCTCTGGGCTTTTGCTTGTTATACCCCACTATTTTTCTATTGCCTTCTCATTTCCTTTGCAGTTACCAAAGAAGTATCTATTGGTAGTTGACGTTATTTGAGTACCACATGAAGGACATCGAAAAAAGGAACTCAGAAGCTCATGAATGGATGGGGGGAAGGAATACAATGTTTGTTCATCTATCTTGTTTTTATTTGTTATGCTGTAAA
>OVBE01007111.1:0-17993 GCA_900406425.1 Iberis pinnata | reverse complement strand
CAACGTCGTCATGTCTTCCAATTGTATCAACTGCTCCGGTGTTTAAATCATACCTGAGGTCCTTAGAAGCATGGGTTTATCAAGTTACGAGCTTAAGAGTTTATTAAAAAAATAATGAATAATGAATATGCTCTCTTTTGGTAAACCTTCGGATGAATCCATCGGAACCAGAGCTGTATGAAGTTGATTCATTTTCGAAACAGCAATCAAGAAGAGCAGCCCGAGAGTACAATTCTAGACTTAGCGAAGAGCTCTCCACATTATACAATCTCAGATACTGCACAACCACCAAAATGAAATTTAAATCAATAACCAACAAACTAAGACCAAATACTGTATCGATTTGAGATTCGAGAACTCACAGAATCCCAAGAAGCAACAAGTAAATTGTTCGACGCGGGGGAGAACCTGAGCCTAGAAACTGCATCCTCTATAGGATTTTCAAATTCCAGTAAATCACCACTCATGTTTCAACTTCGATTTGCAAAATTCTACTGCGATTGATGAACCAACACCTGAACAAATTCCCACTCATAAATAAGTTAATGGGCTTATGGGCCCATACTACTAACATCATCAATAAAATTGTATCTGATTGAACTTGTCAGAATATGTGAAATTAAAATAGGGTTCTTGCTCAAGTATTGAAGTGCCAATATGAGTTAAAACTTAAATTTTGCTTCATATATACATGGGGAGTGTCTATGGAATGTCAACACGAGACAGACAAGAAAGAACTCTAAAGACAGTGCTTTCTTATTACTCTGGAACGTAAAAATCGAACCTGACATCCACAGAACCATCACGTGTATCTTTATATTCCACGTTCGTTATGGTTCCAGCCTCGTCAATTTCTTGGTACTCTGGTTTCACCCTCCTAACAGGTACAGTGACCGAGTAAATGGTTCCTAGGTCACCGTCTGTAGAGACATTCAGCTGAACTTTTTCCTCTGACTCTATCTCTACAAAATCTGACAATGCATGAACAATGTTGTTGACTATTTTCCTTTTAGCTTCATCGCTAACTGCACACCTGTCTGAGAATAGGATCATCTTGAGCCGCTGCTTTGCGATTCTAGCGTTGGAGCTTTTTCTTGAAGCATGTGATGGGAATATTATCTTCCATGCTAAGTTTAATCGGTCAAAGAAACTCATATTGATGGCATTCAAGAGAAAGCTTTCTATTTCTTGATCAGCTGAGCTTGGTGATAGTTCATAGTCTCCATTGTTCTTTGCAAAGAGTTTTGCTTGACTACGTGTGTTTTCACTACTGCTGATAGCCACTCCAGAACATTTCTGGGTATCCAAATTGTTTATGAAGCCCCTGAAGTAAACCTGCACATATACATCAAACAAGAAAGAAGATCAGTCTAGATGCATTTTAAAACTCAGTTGTTGTACATCTATAAATATAGAAACTGTAGCATCAAGCTCATCTAAACTTAATGACATGGTTGTCTAACAAATTTGAAAAAACACCCGCATAGATCTACCAGAAAACTGGTCCACTATCAGTAATCCAAGGCACTAGGACTATAATTAAAAAGACTTGATATGAGCTATAAGCTAAAAAAACAGATTGACCCCCAATGTAGGAGAAATATGAAAAAATGAAGTTCTTGTAGCCTCAAAAACATACATCAACTAGTAACAGGAGGCTTGACATGGAGATGGAGTCGCTGGATTTCTTAAATTATCAACTACAATGAACATAAGTGAACTGCAGCAAAACCACTGAATACATCAAATAAGGCCTTCACTGGCATTTTTTCCCCAAATGCCTATGAGGCTATGAAGAATAACAAATCATTGGGATAATAAATTTTACAATGCTTAGAAATCCAGCGATGAACAAGCAAATCTAGAGCTAAGACATGAAACCCTGATTCCACTAAAATACGCATTCAGATTCTTCCTAAACAAACACAGACATGTACGCGAAAGATCGATGTTAGTAATCATCTTTCTCCTGAAAAATGCAAGAAACCGGGACAGTGTATCGCGAATTTCATAATATCCAGATCCCAAAATGCCGCGAAGAGAAACTTCGAATCGTAAGAGTAAAGAAAGTTAAGAAATCGGACCTTAGAAGAAGGTAATGAGAGGCGATTATGGTGATGATGATAAGGAGACACTGAGCTAACAGAGATTCTCAGATTCACAGACATCGCCATTTTCGAGAAGTTGAATTCTTCGTCTAAGAGAAGTGGGATACGAGTCTTACCAATACAGTAATACTAAGAAATGGCGTCGTTTAGGATCCACAAATACAACTACGTCGTTTTAGAGTCGTTTAGGATCGGAAAAAGGTTCCTATGGCCTTCCTCGTTTTTTTTTTAACACAATTTATTTTATTTATTAACTTGTAGCTGATTCTTAAGAAATTGAAATCACATCTCTTAAATAATAAGGATCATAATTATAAACCGTGAAATAAGATGTATGCATACTCTGTTTTTTAGCTAAGATATGTGCCAAAGAATTATTTTGTTTTGGAGTTCAAGAGTACTTGATTCCTTGAAACTTTTTACTCCAAAAAATAATGTCCTGAATCCAGTTGTCCAAAGAGAATGTTGTGCTTTTACCAATCAGTATCTTGTACAATTCTTGATTATCACCTTTGAACTCCATAAAACGATAACCTGATATCCATGCGTGTTGCATAGCGGCTACTAGACTTTGCATCTCAGCCTCTAAAGGAGTGTGTGCTAACTTGTTAATCGAATGTCCGGCTCCGCAAAAGGTCCCGTGATGGTTACGATATATCCATCCAAAAAACGTCGGCGTTACGTTGTTAAAGAAACCCGCATCATAAAATACATTTATACCAACCAACTTGGGGTGTAGACCAAACTTGATGATTACTAGATATCTGATGTTGGTGAACTTCACTATCTCGAGAAACTTGTAGCCATTGTTCTGCTTCATTCAAACTTTGTTGAAATAGAATCATATTATCAATCCGTACGCCTTGAAACATGCTTTTATTTCTAGATTTCCAGATGTTCCAAAGTAAGAACCAAGGCATTAGTTTGAGTGGATCATCACGGGGACCGTGTGTTGAAGTAGCAAGGAGTTGATTTAACTTTGTGTCTAACGGTATAGATATATCTAACAACGTATGATTAGGTATGAGGAGAGAGTCACACATAGTAACAATACGCGGACAAGTAAAAAAGAGATGATCCAATGATTCAAGTGAACTGCAGCGATAGCAAGAGTTGTCTGTGATGATGTGACGTCTATGAAGTTCTGCGCGTGTTGGTAGGATTTTTTGGACAACCCTCCATAAAAAGTGTTTCATACGGGGCATGATGTTCAAAGTCCAAACATGAGCAGATAAAGGAGTAGCATATGAGGTTAGGCGGGGAGAAGAGAAGGCACTATGATAACCCGTCTTGACTGTATACTCGCCGTCCTTGGAATGTGTCCAACCAATACTATCCGAAGCTTCCAGCATTGGGAGCTTGATGAGTTGAATGATGGGAATGTCATCCACATGAATGAAATAATGTAGAAATGTTACATCCCAATCATTCTTGTGTGTGGAAAATAAAGAGTTGACCTTCTGTGTGTGATCCATAATATGAGCCCTCGGACGTGGAGCACGAGGTGGAGATGTGTCAAGCCAAGGGTCAGTCCAAAGTGATGTAGTTTTTCCACTACCTATCAAGTATCGTAGTCCCGGTTGAAGTAAGTGACGTCCTTCAAGCACCGACGTCCAGCCGTATGATGATTGAGAACCATCGCCTGCCTCCAAAAAGGAACATGAAGCAAAATATCGTCCTTTGAGCATACGTGCTAGTAATGATGTTGGATATTTCAAAATCCTCCAAGCTTGTTTTGCTAATAAGGCTCTGTTGAATGTTTCAATGTCACGAAATCCCAAACCACCATTTTTCTTGTTAGCACATAAGTTATGCCAAGCTAGCCAATGCATAGAGGTTCCCGTAGTTGTACTCGGTTTGGACCACCAATACTGTGCCACTAAGCGCGTAATTTCATTACAAATACCCTTCGAAAGTTTGAAACATGACATAGCGTAGAGGGGCGATAAAGCAATCGATTTCACTAATATTTCTTTCCCTGCTGGTGAGATAAAACGACGAGTCCAACTCTCGGTCCTTAATTTAAGACGATCGATAATATAATTGAAAATTTCAATTTTTCTTGAACCAATGACTTCAGGTAAACCAAGATATTTGGAACACCCCCAATCTTTATCAATTCCCATGATCCGTCTTAAACTAGTACGCTGATGTTCTCTTATTTTATTACCAAAAAGATACTCGACTTACTCTTGTTTATGATTTGTCCGGAGACTCGTTCGTAGCGGTTTAGAACAGAGAAGAGTTGTCTCGCTAATTGATTAGATGCACGACCAAAAAATAAAGCATCATTCGCGAATAATAAATGACTAAGTAGAGGACCGGTTCTGCTTATCTTCAGTGGTTGGATCTTGTGTTGGTGAATTGCTTGATGAATTAAATGCGTTAGAACTTCAGCACATATGATATATAAATACGGCGAGAGTGGGTCACCCTGTCGTAACCCTCTTTATGGTTTGAAAAATCCACAAGCCTCACCATTAATAAGTGTAGAGAACGAGACAAATCGAATGCAGGTCATTATCCAATTAACCCATAAACTCGAGAATCCCATATGTACCCTACTCTCCTGAATAAAATTCCATTCTAAACGATCATAAGCTTTAGAGATGTCTGTTTTTATTGCAAAAAAAGCCATTGAACAACTTTTCCTAACCCGTAGAGCATGTAGTGCTTCATGAGCAACTAAAACATTGTTCGTTATTTGCCTTGAAGGAACAAAGGCACTTTGTTCTTCCGAAATTAAGAAAGGAAGATGTTTTTTGAGACGATTAACTAAGATTTTTGCGAAAATCTTGTAACTGACATTGCATAATGCTATAGGCCGGAATTCAGACATATCCTTAGGAATGGGAGTTTTGGGAATTAAACATATATTGGTATTGTTTAATTCCGGATCCATTACGCCATTATTAAAGAAATGTTGTATTTCCAAGAATAAAGCATATTTTGTATCTTCCCAGTATAGTTGATAGAATGATGCATTGTAGCCATCAAGGCCTAGTGCTTTTAGACTTCCTATCGAGAACACCGCTGTCTTAACTTCTTCCATGGACACCTCACGGGTGAGATTAGTATTCATTTGCTCTGTAACACGGACGAGAAAATCATGGAACTCATCAGAATAATCGGTGCTTGATGATGTTGAAGAAGAGAACAACTGTTGAAAATAATCAGTGGCTAAAGAACCAAGCTCAGCTTGTCCTCTATATAGATTATCATGTTCATCAGATAGAACAATAATTCGATTCCGGGCTGCTCGTTGTTTGGCTGTATGGAAAAAATAACGTGTATTATGATCGCCACACTTTAACCATTTCTTTCTACTCTTCATTTTCCAAAAGATCTCTTCTTGTAAATATGCATTATTGAGCAGACGTCGATATTGAAAAACTGAAGCTGTATCTTCTTGTAGAACTGATTTTTCAAGTTTTGCTTTATATATTGAGATATTGGTATGAGCGTTCATATGATGCTTGGCTTTCCAACGTGAGATGTGGGATCTACAAGTGCTTAACCGAGAATGAGACTTGAATTTGATGGGAGAGATAACCAAGACTCGTGGATCACATCATTAAAATCCTCTTGATTATGATATCTCTGATCAAATTTAAAAGCACGTCGAGGTGATGAAGTATGTTGTAAGAATCTCGTAATCACCGGACGGTGATCGGATATACCAATATCCATGAATTTGGCAAAAGATTCTGGGAATAGTTGAAGCCATTCCGGATTGACTAATGTTCGATCTAAACAACAAGCGACATTGTGTCCATACCGTTTACCGGCCCATGAAAATGAGTCACCTTTGGCTTGTAAATCACGTAAATTACAACTCTTGTAAACATCTCTAAACTTTGTGAAAGTACTATCTGCTCGAATTCGTCCACCTATCTTTTCGGAATTTGAGATGATTTCATTAAATCTCCTGTACAGAACCATGGTCCAAATCGATTTGTTGCAATATCGATAAGTTGATCTCATATTCTTTATCTTAGCTTCTGATTTGGATGCCTATAAGTACCAGAATAATAAAAACTAAAATCATTAACATTAACATGGCAGTCATTAATTTTCTTTTTCTTTTTCATTGATTTTAATTCAAAAAATGGTTGATTACTAAAATGGCATTAATAAAACCAATCCTTTACCTAGTTTCAATTGGATCAATTAATCAATAAATTAAAATTAACCCGGTTTATTAAATCCATAAATCTTTTTTATCTGAAACTCTCAAATTATTAGGATTAACTGAAATAACTGGGTTAACTAGGATCATTTGGTTAATTAGGATAACTGAATTAAGTAGAATAACTAGGATAACTAGATTAACTATAATAACTAGGATAACTGGATTAAGTGGGTTAACTAGGATAACTGAATTAACTAGTTTAACATATAATGATTATAGTATATATAAAATATGTAGATTATCAATATAAAATCTTAATATGATTAAAAACAAGTGTTTGGTGCATATAACCTAAAATAAACGTGTATCTAATAATTATTTTGAAAAATATCTCTTTGCTCCATAAAAAAATCGAATTACTATTATTTATTATTTATCCAATCATTATTTAAATAAATATAATAACAATTTTTATTAAAAGAAAAATATAATTAATTTATATTTAATCTTTTAATTTTGTTATTAATTTAGGCCATGAATTTAAGTCATGGTTTTTTATTTTAGTTTTTATTTTTTACAATTTTTTATTGAAAATTTTTGGAAAATACTACTTTTTCACATTTGCCATTTTCATAATCTTAATCACTTTTGCCACTAAAAATAATGTCAAATAACTATTATACCCTCGTTCTAATTGTTGACAATATGTCAATCAAATTGAAGCGGCTAGAATAATGGCTATTACGAAGCTTGAGCTCTGAATCTCCAGAGATGAAAATCAATGGAGAACGGCAACAATGGCGCTGTAAGCATGATTTGTCTCTAGTGAAGCTCGATCAGGTTGCTACATGGGTTAGCTCCTCCCTAGTTTCCGCCTTCTTCACCTCCCTTGAAATGGCGGCGATAATGGAGCTCGAGGGAAGCTCTTCCATGGAATTAGCCCAATCTTCTGTAGAAACCGAAGCAAGATCTTCAAGCTATGGGGCTGAAGCGGTAATTGTGTTATCTATCTATGTCTTTCTACTTGTTGCACTTGGAGAACGATTTTTCAATCTCGTATTCTGATTACCCTTGATTGTTTAGTCATAAGGTCATAATGGACTAAGGAAGAACAAATTTTATAGTATATCTTGTTCTTTTATCATTTCAGAATAGTTGATTAATGTTATTTCATTGTAGCTTTCCTTTGTCATAATGGACTAAGGAGTAAGGAAACAAATTTCATAAGGTTTTACGACTCTTATCCTTTGATGTGGTCTAAGAGATTACGGTAGCTAAATGCTTGTTTTGGTTTCACTATGTTCGATGTTGGCCATTAATCATTAATGTCCGTAGCAAATAATTTTTAGATTGATGTAATTTGAAAAGTTATGCATGTTTACTTGTCTTGGTTCTGCATCTTTCCACAATGATGATGAAGAAGATGAATATGTCGAATTGGGTGGATTCTGAAGCTTCTCCACTAGCTTCGTTTCCANACTATTATTTATTATTTATCCAATCATTATTTAAATAAATATAATAACAATTTTTATTCAAAGAAAAATATAATTAATTTATATTTAATCTTTTAATTTTGTTATTAATTTAGGCCATGAATTTAGGTCATGGTTTTTTATTTTAGTTTTTATTTTTTACAAATTTTTATTGAAAAATTTTGGAAAATACTACTTTTTCACATTTGCCATTTTCATAATCTTAATCACTTTTGCCACTAAAAATAATGTCAAATAACTATTATACCCTCGTTCTTATGGTAAGCAACTTGCATTTCTTAGTTCTATGTTTCAATGCAAATTTCGTCAAGTTATTGATCTTTTTACTGCTTCAATATTTTTTTCTCATTGCTTTTAAGATTTGTTTTTGATCATGAGAATTTCATATATGAAGTTAGTTTATGTGTTTTGATTATGACAGTTTTTTCTAACAAAGTGTGTTTACATAAATTTTAATGTTTATATACATATCAATAAATTATGATCTCTTTCACTACTTCGTACTCATTTCACAGTGATTCTAAGATTTGATTTTGATTTTGAGAATTATAGATATATAAAGCTAGTTTATGTGTTTTGATTATGACTGTTTTAACAAAGTGCGTTCTTCTTGTACAAATGCAAGTTTAAAAGTGGATAAAAGAGAAGTGACTGGAGGAGTTGGAGATGTGGTAAAAGTGATTCTTGGATTCGTAGAAGCTTATAAGAACGCAAAGAATGCTAATTGTTGAGCTAATGGTGCATTTGGAAAAGGAAAGAATGCAATTTACAAGAGATGGAGTTGCAAATAAATGCATTTATTGAAAACTCAATTCGACAGATCACATAACAATTAAGAAGAAGACGAAGATAACAGACAAGAAGAAAGAAGAATCATTAATGATGATGATGATGGTAATGACAAGAATGATGATATTCTATTTTGTAAGAGACAACAAAACTATATATATATATATATATATATATGATTATTGTAAGGATTTATTAGTTACTTTGTAAAACCATCTAAAAGTGTAAAAGTATAAATAATTCTAAACTAGTTGTTTAAAAGAGTATAAACAATTTAAACTGACGGTTTAAAAGAGTATAACTTTTTGTATAGATTATGATATTTAAACTGATTGTTTAAAACAGTATAAACAATTTATGGTTGTTTAAAAGAGTATAAACAATTTAAACTAGTTGTTTAAACCAATACAAACAATTTAAACTAGTTATTTAAAACCGTTTAAACAAACTGTTTAAAAGAGTATAAAAAATTTAACTGATTTTTTTGAAAGTGTATATAACTTTTTGTATAGATTACGATCTTTAAACTGGTTGTTTAAAACAATATAAAAAATTTATACTAACTGTTTAAAAAAGTATAAACAATTTTAAATTAGTTGTTTAAAATAGTATAAACAATATAAACTAGTTGTTTAAATCAGTATAAACAATTTAAACTAGTTGTTTAAAAGAATATAAACAATTTAAACTGACTGTTTTAAAAGAGTATAACCTTTTGTATAGATTATGATCTTTAAATTGGTTGTTTAAAACAATATAAACAATTTAATATGGTTGTTTAAAACAGTATAAACAATTTAAACTGAATGTTTAAAAGAGTATAAAAAATTTTAAACTAGCTGTTTAAAATAGTATAAACAATTTAAACTAACTATTTAAAACAATATAAACAATTTAAAACAAGTTGTTTAAATATGTTTGTGGTTTATCAAATTTTATAACCTTATGTATAAAACAGTATAAATAGGTTTACATATATATTATATAAGATTTTAAAAAGGTTAAATAGGTTTGAATTTTATCCACTCCCTTTAAACTAATTGTTTAAAATACTATAAACAATTTTTTGAAATTTTAACAAACTAACTTATACATATTTATAACTTTTTATATAAAACTGTATAAACAATATTTGAAATTTTACAAAATAATTTATCAAACTTTATAACATTTTGTATAAAACCGTATAAACAAATTTTAAAATTCTAGAAAAATAATTTTGCATAAAAACGTATAAACCATTTAAAAGTATAAATACTTTGAAGATGTAGATCTTGATTCCCATGGCTTTGCTAGAGATACCAATATCAGGATGAACCTGTTTCAGAACTTTGAAGCTGTAGATCTTGTACGTCTCTATGTTCTTCTTCTTCATCTTTTTTTTTTTTTTTAAATTAATATAAAAAATTAAAGTTTATCTACATAGGAGAGTAGCAATAGACAAGATGAACAAAAGTTAGGAAAAACCGAGATAGTAGATAAGAAACAAGCACGCCGTGTAAGGGATATAAGGTTGCCTTGTTAAAACCTATCACTAAAAAACCTTGTGGGATAAAACTAGTGATAGGAAAAAGAGTACAGACCTTATATCCAGCGACACTTATGAGAGATGTAAGAAGCGGGATGGCTGGTAAATGCGTAGCATGCCGAGCTGGACCTAGACCAAAGTAGATGCCCATCGCTGACGGATTGAGGTTAGACGCGGGTGGTCCTCATAGCGCAGGCTTGTGAAGCGAGAATCAATAGTGCAACGGATGAGGTTAGATAGCTGGTCTGATGATCATCGTTGATGTCCATGGATGCGGTTGTTCCTTTCACGCTATAGGTGATAGATGCAAGATTGAAAGCCCAGTTTCAGAATGATGCGATCCATATGGCTGAGTGAGTAGTGAAGCAATGAGCGTATAGTGGCTGTCCAATCCGGGTTGTCCGATGACGTAGCATAGGTGACGTGAGGGTGCTCCAAACCGTGTACGAGAAAGGACAAGCAAAGAAAAGATGGTCTCGCGTTTCGTCAGGTTCACCGCATAGCACACAAGGTTGGGCATGACCCCATAGCCGCATCCTGTGACCTGTGGATAGCCTGTCTAACATAGCAAGCCAAGTAATAAAAGCATAACGAGGTATGTCTTGCGAGAACCAAACGAGAGATGACCATCGCAGTTTAGGGGAGTGAGAACGTATATGGTTCCAGGTGGCTGAGGAAGTGAAATGTGACTTGTATTCATCATTTAGGTGCCGCCAAAGGAATGTGTCGGCACCGGAGTCCTCGCTCGGCAATGGTAAGCCGCGAATGTGATCACCGATGTCTCGGTAAGTGGTCACCCGTGATTGACGGATTCGCCAAGAAGAAGTACCTGCCACATCAGAGACTTTCGCGTGTCGAGCTATGCCGAGCTCTCGTATCCCTTGTGAACCTGCAAAAGAGAGTAGAGGACCAAAGGGGGACCAAGGATCATACCAGAAGGAGGTGGTACGACCATCCTGGATTGCAACTCGAAAGAGAACGTGATGGCTAGTGGTCGTAGTTTGAGTAACTTCTGCCACATCCATGAGCCTGTTGTCGTGATTCCTGCCTCCCAGAACGTTGCGTTACGGAGCAAATATTGCTTCGTCCAATCTTGCCACAAGGAGGTGGTGTTCGAGAGTAAGCGCCAGATAAGAGAAAGAGAGAAGACGGTCGACGTGTCCTCTAGACGTCGGATACCCAAGCCTCCTTCGTCTTTGGGCCTACAAACATCTGACCAACACAGTTTTGCCATATGGTGATTAGTTGTCGTACCTGACCATAGGAAATTACTGCAGAGACCGTTTATCTCCCGAAGGCAACGTTTTGGCAGCCGAAAAGTTGATTGCCAAAAGTTGACAGTGCTGATGATGGTGGAGTTGATCAGCTGTAAGCATCCGACGAAGGATAGCAATTTTTCTGACCAGGAAGTGACTCGCGAGCGAATGCGGTCGAGAAGCGGTCCATAGTCGGAGGGGGAAAGACGCTTTGTCGTTAAGGGGAGACCCAAGTAGCGAACAGGCATAGTCTCCATGTTGAGTCTAGTAGTCTGTATAAAACGGCGGAGGAAAGGTTGTAGGTTTCCAGGAAGGTAGATGGATGACTTGGTGAGGTTGAGACGGAGACCAGATGCATTCCCAAAGGTGTTCATCACTTCAAGAATCCCTTGTAGCGATCGCAGAGTTCCATCAGAGAAGATGAGAATGTCATCTGCAAAACAGAGGTGGGTTAAACCAGTGAGAGCACATCGAGGGTGATAGCCAAATGAGTCCGATGCAGCAGCGCTATTAAGCATGAACGATAAAACATTAGTAACAATAACATAGAGATAAGGTGATAAAGCACATCCCTGTCGGATTCCTCTGTGGCTCGGGAAGTAGCCCGCTGGCTCGCCGTTGACTACAATCGAGAAAGTAGCTGTAGATAGACAAAGGTTGATCCAATGAATGAATCTGTCTGGGAAACCCATTACCTGCAAAGTCAATACTATGAAACGCCAGTCAATAGTATCAAAAACCTTAGAGATATCTAACTTAAGAGTAAACCGAGGCGAAAGAGATGGCCTGTGGTAGTCTTTAACCATTTCTGTAGCCAGGAGAACATTTTCGAGAAGCAGACGGCCTTTGATAAAGGCGCTTTGGTTAGGCTCAATTGCTGAAGGCAGACATAATTTGAGGCGATTGGCTAGGATCTTAGAGATGACTTTGTAAATGACGTTGCAACATGATATAGGTCTGTAATCTTTCATTGTCTGAGGATTTGCAGCCTTGGGTATGAGGGCTACGAGAGTGGCATTAAATCCCGCTGGAAGGAACCCATACAGAAAAAAGACTGAACCGCAGTAATGAAATCATTGCCTATCATAGGCCAGGCAGCTTTGTAGATCTCCGAAGTGTATCTATCTCGACCAGGTGCCTTATTCGCAGGCATCAAGAAAAGAGCATCCTTTATTTCCTGAGCCTGGATTGGAGATACGAGGGAGGCAGGATCGTCCTGCGAGNTTCATTGTCTGAGGATTTGCAGCCTTGGGTATGAGGGCTACGAGAGTGGCATTAAATCTCGCTGGAAGGAACCCATACAGAAAAAAAGACTGAACCGCAGTAATGAAATCATTGCCTATCATAGGCCAGGCAGCTTTGTAGATCTCCGAAGTGTATCTATCTCGACCAGGTGCCTTATTCGCAGGCATCAAGAAAAGAGCATCCTTTATTTCCTGAGCCTGGATTGGAGATACGAGGGAGGCAGGATCGTCCTGCGAGCAACGAAAAGTAATCAGAGAAGCTAAGGTATCATAGGGTATAGGGAGTACTTCCTGACGATCTTGAAGAAACTCTCGAAAGTGTGAGACCGTCGCATCCTTGATTGCCAAGAAGTCCGTGATCACTTCGCCAGTTAGACCAATTAGCCGCTTGATGTTGTTTCACGAAGCTCTTGCACCTGCTATGCGGTGGAAGAAGGCAGTGTTCTGGTCTCCATGTTGTAACCAATTGATCCGGGATTTTTGTTTGTATAATCGCTCCTCCGCCGAAGCCAACACGCACCAGTGTGCTGCCGCTTCTTGCTCCGCCTGGAACGAGCTTGGAGAAGGTTGGGTGAGAGCTTGTGATTGGCATTGGATGAAAAGATCATAGGCATGCTTGGTGCGCCTAGATAAGTCGCCATATTTTGTGGAGTTGAGGTCGCGGAGAGGGCCTTTCAATGCTTTGAGACGGGTATGAAAGAAGCGTAGAGCCAACCGAGAGTGAAGTAACGGTGGTCCACTCGTCCAATGGGTCCTGATAAGATCAGAAAAGGTACTATCATCAATCCAGAAATTGTGAAATTTGAAAGGCTTACGGTTCGGAGTAGTGGGGGTCGTAAGATGCACAACACAGCGAGCATGATCAGAGATCCGTTAGCTTCAAAAGTGGCATAGGATTTTGAATAAGTTGCTGCCCAAGTGTCATTAATCAAGGCACGGTCTAGCTTTTTGGCTATGGGATTCGCCTGTTGATGATTCGACCAAGTAAAACGCGGCCCAATATATTCCAAATCGGTAAGATCACAACGATGAATAACGTCTTGAAATTGATTCATTCCAATATGCCGCGAGTGGCACCCGAAAGTGGAGTGATCAGAGAAAGCAAGGACTTCGTTAAAGTCGCCTAAGACTAGCCAAGGAATGGGAGTTGAGCCATAGACGTGACAACTTTGAACTAGAGCATCCCAGAGCTGCAATCGCTCGACCTGAAAGTTAGATGCATAAACACAAGAGATTAGAAGAGTGGTACCAGTTTCAAGAGTGACAAGAACAGTGATGACTTGAGAAGTTATGAGAATTGGAGTAACAATAACTCCCTCTTTCCAAACCACCCAAATACGAGCTAATCTATGGTGGGAGTAATTATGAAGACTAGTCCAACCCGGAAGGACAGACTGAACAACTGAAAGAAAGTTGGTAGGTTGAACCCGTGTTTCAAGTAGACAACCGAACACGGGCTTAGAAGAGGAAAGCCAATGACGGACGATAGTGTGCTTCCAAGGCTGATTGAAGCCTCAAACATTCCATGAAAATAACGTCATTGTATTAGTGTCTCCGCGAGGAGACATGATTTGGTTTTTTCAACGGAGCCTGCTTTGCGATTTTCCGAGAAGCAAAAGTCGGCAGAGGATTCTTCGATCGAGACCGGTGGGTCTGTTTCGTGGAGACTTCGTGCGCTTGAGAGGTCACAAGAGAATCTTCGTCGACCTCAGAAAGTTGTCCTTCCTCTTTGTCGTCCTGCAAGTCAACATCATTATGGTTAGATAAGACGTTAAAACGAGAAGGGGAAATGTTAGAAGGGATTGTAAGAGGTGATGAAAATTGCGATGGAGAAGCTGGTGGAGCTCGACCACCGCAAACCACTAGAGCCCAATTGTCATCATTTGGGACCGTGTTGATGGTGCCTTCGGTGTGAGAAATAGCGACTGTTCCAGCTGCGATTGAGTGTGTTGAGTCGCCGTTAACAATATTGTGATGGTGGGTGATTGTTTCCAATGATGGATCCATAAAAGGGACCGTACATGTGGAGTTGATTATGTTCTTATCCATTGACAATGCATCGTGACCTGCAAGAGAATTAGAGACAGAAGCATGAGGTAGGATCTTTTCCAAATCATGAATAATATTTGTGAGAGGTTGTAAAACGTGAAGAGGGATGTCATGAGTGTTAGGTATCGGGCTGGAGTCGTGAGCAGCAGCTGGTATGGTGGTTGAGTTGTTTGGGGCGGTGGTTGGAGAGATGGGCGTGGGTGATGTGGTAGCACGATTGGGCGCAATGGTAGCTGAAGGTGAAGATGCTTCGATAGAAGGATGTTGAGTTGCCTTTGTGTTTCTTGAGCAGTCCGTAGCTTGGTGTCCCCATTAGTGACAAGAGGTGCATCGAAAAGGAAGCCACGGGTAAGAGACTTGCACAAGTAACGGGAAATCTTTAAGACGGATTGTCTGCGTTAAGGGCTTCTCCAAATTAACTACCACCATAACTCGGGCGACATCAAGTCGCATACAGCGTTCTGTTGTCGGATGCAACTTTTGTGCTTCTCCAACTATATCACCGAGATATTTGAGGCCGGGACGAGAGAAGAGATGATCCGGGACTTGTTTGAAATCGACCCAAAGGGGCATGGCGGTAAGGTTTGGTTTTTGGTGAATGCGAGATGGGCTCCATTCCTGCACAACAAGGAGAACATCAGAGATATACAGTATTGTTTACGCGTTATGCTATTACGAAGTGAAGCAGAGTCAATTTTAAAAAGGACGGTATCATCTTTGATAAATTGAACATCAATCTTTGGTGATTTGCCGTCGCGATTCCAAAGCCGGTTAACCGTGGCATGAACTTTTCCGATATGAGGAGCTTGACCAATTAAGAAACCGACGAGGAACGAATTCCATAGTGGCTGAGAATCGGTTGCTAAAGCTTAAGGTACATCGGCTATGGCTATTCCATTCTCAAGAGTGAAAGTTGGCCGAATAGAGTTAAGGCATCGAAGATCGGACGAAGCAACAATGGATGACCAAGGGCCTTGGGTTGATGTCGTGGCTGAGTCTGGTGGATGAGAAGCCTCCGGCATGATCACGACGATCACCGGCGGCAAGGGTGTGGCGTGAGACAGAAGCCAAATAAGGCAATAGAAGAGAAACCCTAATCGCTACAAAATCGCCGCTAGAGAGCTAATTTTTTAATTCCTACAAAATCGCCGCTCGTCACCATCACTATTCCATCTTTCTTTTTCTTGTCATTGTTTTTATGATTTTACTAAAGATTTCAAATTATTAAAAAAAAGAATTAGGTATAAATAATATAGACAATTATATCATTTACTACACTAGATAATATAGATAATAATATTTCTTTTGAAGCTTTGGTTTATAAAAGTATAAATAATTCTAAACTAGTTTTTAAAACAATATAAAAGCAATATAAATAGTATTAACAATACTAAACTAATTGTTTAAAACAATATAAATAGTATAAAAATACACTAATATTAAATAACATTTAGAAAGTTAAAACAATGTTTAATTTTAAGTAAACTAATTATCCATCTTGTATAACTTGTGTAAAAAATAGTATAAATAGGTATATGAGTATCCAACTTTAAAATGTTTTAAACTAGTTGTTTAAAACAATTTAAACTGGCTGTTTAAAACAATTTAAACAATTTAAAATGACTGTTTAAAACGGTTTAAACAATTTAAACTAGTTGTTTAAAATAGTATAACTTTTGTTTATAGATTATGATCTTTAAACTCACTGTTACAAACAGTATAAAAAATCTAAACTAACTGTTTAAAAGAGTTTAAGCAATTTAAATTGGTTTTTTTAAATAGTATAAATTTTTAAATAGATTATGATCTTTAAACTGGCTGTTTAAAACAATATAAATAATTTAAGTTAGTTGTTTAAAACAATATAGACAATTTAAACTAGCTGTTTAAAATAGTTTAAAATTTTTAAACTTGGTGTTTAAAATAGTATAACTTTATGTATAGATTATGATCTTTAAACTCGTTGTTTAAAACTGTATAAACAATTTAAACTAGCTGTTTAAAAGAGTTTAAACAATTTAAAATGGTTGTTTAAAACAATATAACCATTTAAATTAGCTGTTTAAAACATTATAAACAATTTAAACTGATTGTTTTAAACATTATACCCTTTTATATAGACTATGATCTTTAAACTGGTTGTATAAAACAATATAAACAATTTAATATGGTTGTTTAAAACAATGTAAACTAGTTGTTTAATACAATATAACTTTTGTATATATTATAATTTTTAAACTTGCTGTTTAAAACAATATAAATAATTTAATATGGCTATTTAAAATAGTATAATCAATTTAAACTAGTTGTTTAAAACAATTTAAACTAACTGTTTAAAACAGTTTAAAAATTTTAAACTAACTATTTAAAACAGTATAAACAATTTAAATTGACTATTTAAAACAATATAACTTTTCCTATAAATTATGATATTTAAACTGACTATTTAAAACAGTATAAACAATTTAAACTGTCTGTTTCAAAGAATATAAATTATTTTAAACTAGCTGTTTAAAATAGTATAAACAATTTAAGCTAACTGTTTAAAACATTATAAACAATTTAAACAAATTGTTTAAAACCGTTTAAATAATTTAAACTTGTTGTTTAAAAGAGTATAAACAATTTAAACTGACTGTTTAAAAGAATATAACCTTTTGTATAGATAATGATCTTTAAACTGGTTGTTTAAAACAATATAAACAATTTAAACTGACTGTTTAAAAGAGTACAAACAATTTAAACTGACTGTTTAACAGAGTATAACTTTTTCTATAGATTATGATCTTTAAACTCGTTGTTTAAAACATTATGAATAATTTAATATGATTGTTTAAAAGAATATAATCAATTTAAACTAACTGTTTAAAACAATACACACAATTTAAACTAGCTGTTTAAAACCGTTTAAATAATTTAAACTAACTGTTTAAAAGAGTACAAAAAATTTAAGTTGTTTTAAAGAGTATAACTCTTTGTATAGATTACGATCTTTAAAGTGGTTGTTTAAAACAGTATAAACAATTTATATTAACTGTTTAAAACATTATAAATAATTTAAACTAGTTGTTTAAATCAGTATAAACAATTTAAACAAGTTGTTTAAAATTGTTTAAACAATTTAAACTATCTGTTTAAAAGAGTAAACAATTTAAACTAACTATTTTAAAAGAGTATAACCTTTTGTATAGATTATGATCATTAAATTGGTTATTTAAAAAAGTATAAAAAATTTAATATGGTTGTTTAAAACAGTATAAACAATCTAAACCGAGTTTAAAAGAGTATAACTTTTTATATAAATTATGATCTTTAAAGTGGATATTTAAAAAATTATAAACAATTTAATATGGCTGTTTAAAACAGTATAAACAATTTAAACTAGCTGTTT
>OVBE01007110.1:0-18896 GCA_900406425.1 Iberis pinnata | reverse complement strand
AGGAACGACCTTACCATTGATTGCACGTTTTACCTTTCTTGCATTATCTCTGTTTTGCATCGAAAGTGTTTAAACCCTTTTTCTATTTTATGCATTTTTACTTTCGTTGCACTTAGGACCTTTTTGCACCCAAACCTTTTTCAACATCAGCTTGACTTTAAAGCATCCAACACATTCTCACTGCTTAGTACACTCCCATTATGGATTGACATAAAAGCCCATACTACAACGTGGGTTGATTGATAGCCCCTTTTAAGGATAAAAATCCTACTATCACAAGATCGATCGGGAAAAAGAAGAAGGTTCGGGGAGTTTTATGAGATGCTCGATCGAGCACCCCGAGAAGAATATGAAGTTTTCCAAATCTTGCAAATTAAGTCCTCAACTTATCCAATTTCCTTATTTTAGAATATTTTACTTTTTAGACTATAAATACTTTATGTTTTAGGTTTTTAGAACTAAGCTTTATTTTGATTTCTAAGAGAATTAGTGTGGGAGAGGAGATTCAACCTTGTATTTGGAGAAGAATTTTGAACCCTTTATAATATATCTCTATTTATTTACTATGTGTTCTTCAATGATATTGATTGGTGATTGCGTGTCACTGTCTTAGTAGTTCACTAGTGAGATTTTAGGGTTTCCCAGGGAAATCAGGTTTTGATTGTTAGATTTATCATAAGGAGATAAAAATTGTTAGGTTCTTAGTCTAGACTTGTTATTAATGCATGAATTAAAGTAGCTAACTAGTTCATTGAATTTAGACTAATAAATACAAAGAGATTTGGTTTAGAAGTGGGATCTAATCTAGATGAATAAGTGTTCTTGCTTGCGAGAGTATTTTCTTGAATGCTTGTGAACAATTGAATCTGAACTGTATTGCATGATCTATTATTTAAAAGACGGTGAGAATTTGTCTCTGATAATTTGAGCATAGGGTTTAATACTCCGAGAGGACATTATTCCTGCTTTTTCTTTCATGTTGAGAACTATTTTCAAAGAAAATCCATGAATGATAATTTGACTTTTAATCCTGACTACATGTGATTTTCCTGAATCCTGATGCTTTTACCGTTTCTATTTACCGTTTTGATTTCATTCATAACCAAACTTGATTATTTTTGCTTTAGCTTGATTCGAGTTTTAACTAGAACGTGTACTTTATGGTCTCTATGGGATTCGACCATATACTTTGCTACATTGATCTGTTCTCTGTAGTATAAGTTGTAGGAATTAAATTCTATACCTATCTTTGGGAGATAGTGGAGAACTTAGCAAATCCAATGGAATGTACATTGACGACTATGATCGCACTCCACGGGGGAGCACTGATTTTTATGACAAAACAAGGAGGGACCTCAATGTTTTGAATGAAAAGTTGGAATAGATACTCCTTTCACAACATCGTTATGTCACTTCATAAGTGACGCAGAGAAAGTTCAGCTCCAAGGTGGGATGCCTTCTCAACAAGAAGAGATTAGCTACATTCAAAACCAGAGCAGCTACAACAAAGAGTTAGTCAACTACAACAACCCCAACCTTTCCTACCGCAACAACAATGTAGCTAATCCTCATGATCAAGTTTATCCACTTCAACACTGACAATAAGCTAAGCCCCTCATCAACTAGGGTCAACAACAGAACCATGGTTTTGCACCTAAGCAAAAAGTTCATAATGGGTTCCAGGAATATCAACATGGAGGAGCACCTCGTGGTTTCATCTCTAACCAACCTCCGACTCAACCTTCCAACATTGAGGCCATGTTGCAACAACTTCTTCAAGGTCAAGCCAATAGTATCATGGAGACATCAAAGAAGTTTGGTGAACTTCAACACAAGATGGCTGACTTGAAGATTCATATCGATTGTTCATACAATAACCTCCATCAGAAGTTTGACGCTCTGAACTCAAGGGTTACTGCTTTGGAGAGCAAGTACGCTTCCACTTCTATTTCTGCTCCTACCACAAATGGACACCTTCCTGGCAAATCAATTTAGAACCCAAAAGAGTATGTACATGTCAATGATATCTTCTTAGGCAGTACCCCTGACTCTTCTTCTCACCCTTTTCCTTCTCACGTCACTGAGGACAGTGTTGCTCAAGTTTGGGGGATTTGAGCCTACTTGGAGCTGAAATGCAGATTTTGGAAAGACTGATTCCTTGACATGGACGAACCCAGAGTTAGCTGCCAGAGTCAAGCATGGTCTTGGTGAAAAGCTATTTGCTTCAAAGGAGAGGGAAACACCCTTTGTTCCACCACCTTATATTCCAAAGTTGCCATACCCATCAAGGTTCAAGAAGAAGATAACAGAGAAGTACCCATCAATCTTTGAAAAATACAAGAAGGATGGTGAAACTCAAGGAGTGTTGGTACCAAATGATGAATGCAACGCCTTAATAGCAGAGAAGCAAGAAGATTATGGGTCATGCACTCTACCATGCTCACTAAACTCTCTGACCTTCAACAAATGCCTATGTGATTTATGGGCATCCATTAACTTGATGCCTCTCTCCACTGCTAAGAAGTTGGGATTCAATGAATTTAAAACTTCTAATATAACCATGTTGTTGGAAGATAGATCCATTAGGCATCCTATTGGTACTCTGGAAAATTTACCCATCAAGATTGGGAATGTAGAGATACCCACAGACTTTATGGTGTTGGATATGGATAGGGAACCAAAGGATCCACTAATCTTGGTAAGACCATTCTTAGCTACGGTTGGAGCTGCTATCATTGTTAAGAAAGGCAATATCAGGTTGAACATAGGGAATGATCCAAAGATGATCTTCAACATCAAGGACAAGACAAAGAAGCCTACAATCCAAGGTCAGCTATTCTTTATCAAGGAGATGAATGAGGACAATCATGAGGACGGGTACTCAAGCAATGATTCACTGGAGTATGAGCTTATGAAGGACCCAAACAAGATTTCAAAGTATATAGAAGCATTTAGGGATGTCAAGGAATCAGATGCAGGAGAGGTAAAGGAAACCAGAAAACTGGGGGTAACAACTGACCAGAGTAAACTTCCTATTTCATAAGAAGAGGATTCTGAGCTCGAGCACCAGCTTGAGTACATCTCACCTCAGAAGCCCACTTCAGGCACAACCTACTATGAAAACAGTTTTGATCTTCAAACCCCCAACAACAGACCTCAAGAGGGATGATCAAGTGTTTCTTCTCAACCCAATGCTCGAGCACTATCCTGGGAATGTAAACCCAAAATGCCTCGGGAACTTCATAATCAAGGAAATTCTACCTGATGGAGCAATCATGCTTACTGTAGAACCTGATAAAGAGTCAAAAGTGAACTACCAAGCCAACCCAAACAATGGTGGTTGGATACGTCTAGGAAGAAAACCTAGTGAAATGGCCTTGCTTCTCCTTGGAGAACCGTCTTAGGGTCAATAAAATTAAAACAAGAAGTCAAGCTTAGTGACTTTAAAAAAAGCTCACTTTGGAGGAAGTCCCATGTTTATCCTTGTACATATGAAGTCTTTAAATTTATGTTTAAGTCCTTCTTTTGACGCATTTAAGTTTTTGTTTGGTTTTGGTGTTTTATGTACTTTGGAGTCGCACCAACACCCTTTCATCGAGCACCAAAGGCATCTTGATTGAGCCACAAAAAATGATGTGGTCGAGCCATGGAAACGTCTTCATCGAGCCAAACGTAGTGTGATCAAGCCGTACCAAAATGACATCAAGAAGGGCTAATCACATTACGCATTCAACATCCGAGACCCAACAACTCGATCAAATGAGCTCGATCAGCCGCCCTCTTCAACTAAACCTGAAAACAGTACCACTCCATACCCGTTTAATTGTATATACCATAGCATATTTCTTTTATGTTGTTGTGTTTTGGTCCTAAACCCTTCTTTGAACTTTTATTACACAAGGGACTGTGCAATTTAATCTTTGGGGAGAGTTTAGGAGGTACTGATCATGTTTACTTGTTTTCTTATTTCAATTTTGCATCTAAGGCATATAAAAACCAAAAAAAAATCTGAATTTTTTTTCGAAAATTGCTTTCAAAAATAGAGTGTTCATGTAGTTGCATTTAGGATGTTAGAATTATAGGTTTGTCATATGCATCTTCATAGGGAACTAGGATGATAGTAACCTTGTAAGTATGTTGTTTCTTAGAAAGTATCAGTGCCCTGGTTATTAGTTGTCTAATGCATTCTGATTTAGTCTTGAGTAAGACTGCACCATGCTTGGAATGTGAATTTGCATGATCCTTTGTCTTCTGAAGCATGTTGTGATATGAAGTTTTCCCCTATCTATTAGAACTTAAAACTGACGTTTAATTATCATGTTTGTGTGCTAGATTTGAACTCATGGATAGTATACATATTTGGGTTATCTTCTACCATTTTACCACTCTTGTTAGCCCAAATAGACTCCCTACCATTGAACCTTTCCTTCTTTCAAGCCATGAATTTACTACTGAGTGTCAGGTCTTTTATAGAATGAGTTTGGTAGAAAGTGTTAGCTTCGAACTGACAAGAATGGAATCTCATGTAGTTCTAGTCCACGCTTTTTGGACTAGATAGGACTAGGTGGGATTTTATTTTGGTATTTCGGGTTAGTTTGAAAATGAATGAAAGGATGTGGGTAGAGTAATGGACCTTAGGAATGGAAAAGGAAAAGAATCATAATGGGCTAGTAAAGGGTTTGGGGGAAAAATGATATGAAAAATATGGTTAGTGCAGAATCTGGAAAAAGAGATGACAATGAAATAAAAAGGGTAAAACCCAAGAAGTTAGTGCAAAATGAAAAAGGCCAGAAACCATAGGCATTGAAATAAGAAATCCCCAAATCCGCTAGCAATCAAATAAGAAGAACCCTCTCCTAAGAATAGTTAAGGAAAAGATGAAAAATGGGAATATGTGAACAAGCAAGGTCACTTCAAAATTTAAAAGGGTAGAATTAGGGTCTCCTACCGGGTAGAATCAGGGAAACTTTTGTTTCATTGACATTGGGTAGATCGGATTCTATTCTTGTATGCATCTAAGTGTTCTTACGTTTAGCCTTCTGCTAAAGCTCATTTCCTTTTGAGAGAACCATGTTCTGAATTGTTAGCCATTGCATAAAGGGGTCATTTTATCCCTTAACATGTCCATTAGCCAAATGAGTTCATTGAACGTGCATGACTTGATCCACGGTTCCTTCTTAATGAATGTTAAAGGGGTAAATGAATTTGAATACATTGTGGAAGTTGGAACTAATCTGGAATGAACTGTGATGAGTATGGCTAAGGTTTTTAAGTAAGACGAGATCAGGATTGCATTCTATAAATAGTAACGTGGACATTGATATTACATGTGTTAGCTACATATTTTGGTTTTGAGTTCCCACTTTCAAACTTCTCATCCAGACTTCTAAATTACTTGCTTGAGGGCAAGCAAGGATTTAGTTTGGGAGAGTTGATGTCTCTACATTTTAATGGTTTTAGGAAGTCATTTAGCATCATTATAGGATCCTTTAGTTGTATGTTTCATCCACAGACTTTATTAGTAAGTTTGCATATTTTAGGAAGTTTTACATTAGCACTTGCATACATATGAATTTTGGAGATTTTTCAGGACTTTCAGGAGCTTTCAAAACGTTATGGCGAATTTGGAGAAGGAAAGGAAAATGCGCGGGATGGAACCAACTCAAGTGTAGCTCAAGTTAAATTCGACCAAAAACTCATGCCGCGCCAAATCCTCGAGCAACACGTCCCTTGATCACCATCGAGCCCACATCAAGCCTCGGCCCTTCGCCTCGATCATCTCGGCACCTCGCCTCAATATCATGATCGAGCCAAGATGAAGCCGGCTCGAGCACACGTGCGCCTCGCCTTGGTTTCTCGGCCCTTTGGCTCGACCACCTAGCCCTTCACCTCGAGCATTCCACCTCGAGCCCATCCCTTCGCCTCGATCCCGTGATCGAATCAAGACGAAGCTGGCTCGATCACACACGCACTCTCGGCACCTCGGTCCTTCGGCCCTTTTGCCTCGATCATTTTTCTTCATGGCTCGATCACCACGATCGAGCCAAACAACTCTGACTCAACCAAATCGGTTCCTGGATGGACCAGACCCAAGATGCAGTTTAATCATTGCATTTTATCTTTTATACGTTTTTAGGTATTTTCTGAAACACTATAAAAGCCCTGAAATGCCTCCATTTCGAACAAGCTTTAATTTTAAGCCATTTTTGGGTTTGTTCTTAGGTTTTTTATTCTCTCTGTTTTTGCTTATTGTTCTTCATGTAAAAACCCAGATTTTTGATTAAGTTTGTTGTTGCCTTCGATTTCTCCATTTTCATGCTTAGATTAGGGCTGTGAACCATCTGGTGCATGTTGATCTACGTTTTTATGCTTTTAATCTTGTTTTTCACTTTGATCATTTTCTCTGGTTTGCTATTGTTTCATTGTTACTTTGTTTTTCTGGGTTAGTGTTCTTGGTGTTCATCATCTTCATCTTCTGCATCTTTGGTTTTTTTCGTTTTGTTCATCATCTTCATCACGTTTTCAATTTAGTGTTCTTGTTGTTCTTCATTGGTTACTTTTGATTTGAATGTCTTTCTTAGTCGTTATGCTTTCATGTTTTTCTGATTTTGCACCAAACATGCGTAGTGAGTAGTTACCTTAGGTTTCTGAGGGTGGGGTAGACTAGTGTTACTTTATTGTTCCTCCTAGGCTCCTAAGTTTGATTGCATATAGAAACCTTCTGTTTCATTGCTCTTCATGCCGATTTCTTTCTAATCAATTGAAATATGATTTTAGACATTTCAACATTCATAAGGTGTTCAATGAAATGCCTGAACATGGTGATTTCAGAGATTTCCATATCCTAGCCTAAGAGATTAGATGTTTATGGTGCTTATTGGCTTTAGTAGATTGGTTCTTCATGCCTACTAGGTAGTGTACCGTTAACGAGAGTTAGTCTGGTGATTGCTTTGGATGATTCCATTTATCAAGAGATTGGACTTAGTTGCATATGAATCTGCTGTCTAGGGGTAGCTAATTGTCTGAGGTATGTTAGGAGTTTAGAGAGTTCAGGAAGGATATCTGGTCAATTACCCTCATTCTCAAGAACTGCTTACATTTGATTGCATTTTTACCCATTTTACTTTCCTGTTTACGTTTCACTAGTTGTCTATCTTTTACTTATGCATGCTTACTTTCGTTTTTGTTTTTATTTCATGCATGTTTGCTATGTTTTGTTCATTTAGGAATTGCTAGTAAACCCCCCCCCCATTTTTATTGCTTGGCTTGAATTAGCAGTTCCACTGCATCTAGATTGTTAGCATCACACCCATTTGGATTGACACCATATCTATACTACAATGACATGTATGTGTGATAGGAATTGATAACCCCTTGATACACCAATATACTTACATTGACACCAAAAACACGTGTTATCAATTCCTCATATTCGTGAGGTCCTCCCACTCCCATCACCTCAAGCAGGTCCCGACATCCCTCATTGGCATCACCACACTGGTGAATACAAGAGCTCTTTCTCAGTTGCGGTAACATGGAAACAGGTTTGTTCTCCTTGCCCTACCCAACATTGGTCTCAAACTATCTAGTTCTCGCAATCAAATAATGCTTTTATTTCTTGGCTTGTTGTGCTTGATAGATTGACAACGGATTGAAGAATGCGAGCTTGGGGACACATACAACCATGTGTTTTATGTGGTAAGCCTGACAAAACCTGCGATCATCTGTTTTTCGGGTGTCCATACTCCTACGACTGGTCCGAGCTTGTCAATCCCATTCTTTGCCATCGACTTTCCCCTGGTCGGAGTGCTATTTTTACATCTCTCTGTCGTCGGACATTGCCTCGTTAGGACGCAATCCTACCTAAGATTACCTTCCAAACAACCAGCTTCCATTATCTCCCAGACTCCCAAATCATCCTCTCGGCCTCCGTTGGCAGCGGCTGCAAAACACTTGATCCTCTTACTCTTCTCGACCTACTATATGCTCGTCTTCATTTTTTCATGGTTTGTGTTCAAAGGTTTGTACTTTTTCCTGATTCTAGTTTTGTTCAACTAAATTTTCTAGTTTCGGGTTTTATTGAGGCATATTTGAACACATTGCAAACCCATCGAGACATCTAGTCTTATTACTCTCAAATACTTTTAGCCAATTTTTTTATTTTTTTTATTGTACAAATAACATTATTTTCTTGTAATTAATAAATTTAACATTTAATCTAAAAAGAAGTTAATGAAAAGATTATATGAAAAACTTACCAAAGAAGCACATAAAAATTGAAAAGCAGGGAATATAATCTATTGTGGGGAAAATTTTGAGTTGTTGGAAATTTATTATTATTATTATTGTTATAAGCAAAAGAAATACAAATCTAATCTTGGAAGTTAAATTAGATGGCTCACTTACATGAAGGAGCATAATGACAAATTTGTAAATCTTTTGCCCTTCAATTGCAAAATCATTTGAAACTAGATTACCATAATAAAATAATCCATACGACAAATGATGCAGCAAAATATTTGGAATTTTCCAAATAGTCCTAAATATTTTTATTATTATTTATTTTAGTATTTATTATGATTTATTTTTTATTATCTCTTTATGAAATTTTAATGGGTTTTAGGAATTTATTCTTTTATTGTAAATAGCTTCTTAGGCCTAATATATTATATTATGCAGACTTTAATTAATAATAATATAGCATTTTGCTTTCAGAGAAGATAATTCTCATTTTTTAGTTCGGTAGATCTTGATAGATCTCAAAAAATTTAATAAGGCTTGATTTATTCGGGGATTCTCAGACCAAACGAATAATCTTGCAACCCTAGTTTTTCGGGTATTCATATAATCAACGTATCACTAGATTTATCCTTAGAAGCTTCCGCTCCTTCATCATCAGTTGGTATCAAAGCTGCGTTTCTTGGATTTTTTTAATCGAAGAACAATCTTGGATGTCATGTTCATACGTAGTTGTTATACTTTCGAGGACGAAAGTCTTTTTGTTGAAAGAGAAGCGATCCATGAGATCTACATAGAGATCTACATTTATATGAACAATGACATATATGAAGATGATGTCGAGGTGATTGATTTAGTTTTCAGATAAAAACATTTAAGAAAACGGGTATGTGCAAAATCCGTGCAAAATTGGACCATAAAATCTGTACAAAATCATATTTGTGCAAACTCTGTGCAAAAATCGGACTTATGCATATATTGTGAGAATTATGATTCATGAAAAAGTACAATATTTGGTTTTTGAAAAATCATACAATATCTGGTTTTTGAAAAATCGTACAAGATGCGGTTCATGCAAATCAAGGGCAGAAGAAGATATCTTTAGCAAAACCCCTATTGAAGATTCGAGGAGGAATCTTTCCTGACCGGCGACACCTGATGCAGCGAGATATTTGGAATATTCCTATATATTCTCATTATTATTTGTTTTAATATTTATCATGAAATATTTGTTATTATCTTTTTATGAGTTTTTAATAGGTTTTAGGGTTTTATTCTTTTATTATAAATAGCTTCTTAATCATAATGTATTATCAGACTTTTGATTAATAATAGAGTTTTTTTGCTTTGAGAAAAGAGAATAAACGTTCATTAATTTGGTAGATCTTAATATATGTCAACGAATTAAATAAGACTTGATTTATTCTGGGATTCTCAGACTAAACGAATAATCTTGCAACCATAGTTTTCTAGGTATTCACAAAATTAACAGATCTCCAGTTTTATCCCTAGAAGCTTTCGCTCCTTCATGAGTTGGCATCAGAGCTACATTTCTTTGACTTCCCAATCGAAGAACGATCTTGGATGTCATGTTCATAGGTAGTTGCTACATTTTCGAGGATGAAAGTCCTTTTGTCGAGAGAGAAGAGATCCATATGATCTATAGAGAGAGAATTATGGTAATATGATCTACGACATGTAAAAAAGATGATGTCGAGGTAATTGGTTTCGTTTTCAAAAAAGATGATTTAAGAAATCGGATATGTGCAAAATCCGTGCAAAATCGGATCTGTGCAAAATCCGTATAAATCAGATCTGTGCAAACTCGGACCTATGCAAATATTGTGCGAAATCTGATTCGTGCAAAAAATGTACAAGATCAGGTTTGTGAAAACTTCGAACACAATGCAGTTCATGTAAATCAAGGGCAGAAGAAGATATCTTTAGCAAAAACCTATTGAAGATTCGAGAACGAATCTTTCTTGACCGGAGAGACCTGATGCAGCAAGATATTTGGAATATTTAAAATATTCATAAGTATCTTTATTACTATTTTTTAGTGTTTATCATGATTGTAATCTCATATAATAAATGTTGCAAAGTCATGACCATCGTGAACAATTATTTCAATCTTAAATCTGAATACATAGCAAGTATCAATATTAATAACTGTAGATAATAACTAAATAATTTAAATATATCGAAACGTATCTTAGCGCACCAACGGCTTGTGTTTTACCACATGTTTTACAAAAAAGGTGACGGTCCTGATTTTGTTAATTTTTTTGGAGCAAGTTGAACCTGATATGTAATTCCACCAATCACGTAAAACAATATCGCTAATAGTTCCTTCACATACAAAATTTTTGCCTGCAATTCACAAACGTGCAAATATGTTTGAGAAAGATCTAATAATAAATTTTTATGTCATTTTGTACTTTGAAAAAATTAAACGCATTACCATATGATTATCCAGTGAAATAAATTCTCAAATATCATCAATGGATTGTTTTTCTTCATCATATTTTTTTGTGTTCAATCATACTACCAAAGTTTACTGAACATCCACCATCATACTTCAAACTAATAAAAATAGTACATAGTCAATAATATGTTATTATTAAAGACAAATTGAGATTACCTTTTGCTAAATTCATATATTGAATCAAAGTCATGATTCAAATAAAATTTAGTGATGGAAGAGGATGCTGATAAATAAGTCTTTTTTCTCTACATTTTCACTGAAAGACTTGTCATAATCATAATAGAATTACTATCTTTTACTACAAGATACTTGACTTCAAATAATTCAGCTTGTTCAGTCCAAATTGTTATTGACACTTCAATTCCACTATAAATAATTATAACTACGTGATATATATTATATTTTATTTATAAATAGTAACATGTTATAGTTAAAATAACTTACAAACTCATTAAGTGGGTCAACTCCACTTTTCTAAGGGTGAGATTGGTTTGACTTCGAACACTACTTTTATGCACTTTTCTAACATATCCAATTGCATCTGTATTTTTAAAAGTATTAATTACAATGAAAAATATTCATATATACTAAAAATAAGGAGATTGATTATACTGTATAAGTAGTCCGTCATATCCTGTTGTTTTAACAACTCTATTAATGTTTGTAGACAAAACTTTTCTTTTGAGATTTCGAAAATATTTTGTCTAACACATGCAACTTTTGTTCTTTCAGTTAATCTTATTAAATATTGGTGTTTGAAAATTTTTTTTTTGTATTAGCAGAATGCACATTGAAATTACAAATTTCGATGATGTTTCTTTCACATAGCTGATTTTCTAATTTCTAAAGAAATGAATGGTGAACAAAACCTTGGATTGTATTTCTCTATAAAAAAAGTAAAATAATATTTTAAATTTTTTTTTGTGCACCAATTGTTTCATTGATAGTTTAAACGTTTACATAACAAAATGCAACATTGGACATATTCATATGTGCAATCAAAGTAGTCAAGAGATGACTTAAACTCATAAAGCAAAAGATAGGCAAGTAAACATAACTTGAGAGAAAGTTAGGAGTACACTGAAACAGTTTAATGCAGTTAAACACTTGAAAGACTCGATGTCTTCTACTGCTTCCTCGACTAACTTGAGGGGAGTCAACTTACATCGTGACTTTGAATACTGATCCATAACCTCGGTTTTCAACGAAGTGATTACCATTGCTTCTTCCGGTCGCGAAGAGACCATTACGTAAGAAAACAAAGTGGCTAGGTAACTAGCGATTTTCTTTGGTTTTGAAACCAAATGAAAACTCACTCTCAAATGGAGTGAAGATGGCCAAAATGAGCTCGATCTCTCCTTGTCCCGGTAGGAGGAAATTTGACAAGATAAATCATTGAAAACATTGTCTAAGGGACTGGCAAAAGAAACCCAAATTGGTCTTTGAAATGCCACCAAGCTTAAAAAACAACTGTGAAGGATAAAGTAGGTGATAGCTCGGAATTGAATATATCCAATAGCAATCCTAGCTTAGTCACCAAAATCATGTCAACATAATCACAATCATTAGATATACCCATCCAATCGAAATCATAGGCATGAGAATTACCTCTGTCAAATTTCACTACACCAAATACATTATACCGAATGTATAGCACTAAGTAGTCTTGAAGAGATGAAAACTTATACCAGCAGACAACACAATACATTAAGATCAGGGGCAAATTTTCATTACCGGATAGAAACATATCCAATTGAAGTGCTTTGATACTCTGGGCCATGTCTAACGAGGCGGAGCTTGGATACGCAGAGGTACATACCGGTTTTGATTCGTCTACAACTGTGAGAGCGAGCGGTTGTCACCGTCAATGACTAGTCTGGTCCTGGATACAATTCGACAACCGACAATACCGTGATGGAGAATAGAAGATATTTCGGAACCTGAACGAACACATTCACAATAACCTGTCGATGAAGAGATTTGGTGCAAGACGGTGATGATGCGATACAAAAGTACCCAACAGTGCCAAAAACCAACGCAACAGAGTCTTGTAAAGTCTGGAACCAGCTTCCAGGCGATTCATAACAGATTTTAAAACTGGTTTCTGGTGCGATAAAACAACAAGAAACAGTACCATACAATGGTGGTTTCAAGCTGTGGCCCAAGCCTGGGCTTGAAATTAGCGAAACCTTGAAGATTGTGGCTTCATCTAAAGGGTGATAAAGCATTGTGTACAACATAAAGTCCATTACGAGCATGTTCCCACCGGCGTCTCGAGCCCACTCAACAAGAAGAAACAGCTTCGGCGATGAAACAGAGAAACGCATAACAGTTCTTCAACTTGTATTCATCAGATCTGAGAAGATGGTCTTCAAGGAACGGGTAAGCAGAGAAGATGAGGAAAAACCGGTGCGTGACGAAGCTCTAACCAGAGGAGCGCATCCTCGCCGGAAGGGTACGACCCACACTGAAACCCTTAACGAAGAACCAAGACTTCCAGAGATGACATGGTCGAGATTTTTGAAAACTAAAAGCAACGGTGAAAAAAAGCATGACGAAAATAAGAAAGCAGGTCCGACGCCGGCGAGATCTAGGTCTGCCTACGCCGGAGAAGAACATTGAGAACGGCGCCTCGATAATCGGGACAGAGAGGATTAGGGCGAACGTTTTTTTTTTTTTAGTGGTTTAAAAGTTAATATTATAACTTTTATATTATATTAAATGAACACAAAAACATAAAATAAGTGTTTAACCAAAAGAAAGTTTGATGTTTGTAAACATTACCAATAATAGTAACATACAAACTCTCGTCAAACATTTACAAACATATTCAATTAGCTATATGTTTTTACATATAATAATTAACAGTAAAATTAAAATTAATGCTATTAAAGATATAATATATATATATATATATATATATATATATATATATATATATATTATATATAGTACTAACATTTTCACGCATCGACTTGAGTTTTTACAATACGTTATTTTTTAACAAGTTTTTTAGAAGAATACGTTTTATTTGTTAACTTACTTCTTTTAAAACAGAGTGCCAATTTATTTGTTTTTTTGTGAACTTTTGTTTTGATATTTTACATTTTTAATTTTTTATAAGATGATATAGGTTAAGTATTGCTTTTTTTAACAATACGTTAGTTTTTTTTTAAGGAATACATTAGTTTTTTTGTTAACTTGTATTTTAAAATTAATTTCTCATGTGTCGCGAGTTATAATAAGATTTTCTTAAAATAATTAATATGTCTCACGATCTGAAATTAATTTGACACACATCACAATTTGGTTAATTATAATTTGCTTATGTGTCGTGTTCACGTTAAACGCGTTCGGGTTTATATAATACTTCCTTTTTTCTAAAATATAAGGTTTTTTAAAGATTTATTTTTGTTTCAAAATATAAAGTTTTCTCACATATCTATGCAACTAAAGCATAACTGAGACACGTTTTACGAAGCTTCTTTACGAAGAAAAGGAAAAGCTATACAAAGGCAGGCTTAGCAGGCCCAAGACCCTTACGAGTTACGGTTAAACATAATAAAAAACCATTCTTGAATTTATTAAAGAGAAACCACATGCCCATTTAAAAGCCCGAAAACTTAATTTTTCCGGAGCCCATACCAGACAGCTTCGGTTAGAAGAAAGACCAATATTTGGTATGAGGTGAATCGGTGGTCCAATAGACAGTAAGAGCGAAGAAAAGAAAAAAAGACTTCTAGAAGATATTTATCATCTCTCTTTACATGTCTTAACATTGTAGATAGAGTTAGGTTTGGACACAATATCCCAACCAAAACCAAAAAGAAGAGAATTGAATTGTGTGGTTTGGTTTGATTTTCGGGTATTGATAAATAACCGAATTATCCAAATTATATTTATAATAAGTCACTAATCAGACTTTGAACTATAAATTTTTGTAGGAGTGTATTTAATATGGCATTTAGAAGAATTTGGAGAATTTATATTAAAATGACAAATTTAGTGTTATTGAACAAGAACTTTAAAAAGTCATATGAAATCCAATGTTATTCAATCAAGAACTTTAAAAAGTCACATGAAATCCAATGTTATTGGAAATAATTAAGTTGTAGATTTAGAATGATTTGATGGTGTCTTAGTGGAGTTTATTTGTTAAATATACAAAATTTCAAATGTCTTGGTGTTATGTGGAATTCTAGAGAGTTTTATAATTAGTTATATGAACTTCTCCAATTTAAGAGAAATCCTTTAAAACTCCACCGAACATAAATTACTTGAAATATTCTCAAATGTCATATTGAATACACCCCCACCCCTTTGAGATGTGTTGTAGCTTGTAAGCATGCAACTAAGGTACTGAAAGCAAGAACAGAGAGTAGAAAAATAGAGGTTTTGTAAACTGAAATTTAGTGATTCATTGCACACACGTTTCATTACATCTGATTTCCTTTTATAACAAAAAGAGACAATAATATTGTCTGCCCTAATCCACCTGTTGATTTCTCATTCCTCAGTCAATGATTGGAATATGTTCTTTAGTGAAATTGGACAGTTGTGTAGTCCTTTTGTTGCAGGTTCTGAATTTCTATTTTCTCTAATGTTATTCTCTGTTTTTGTCTGTTTGCAAGTTGTTGAAGAAGGTGAAGGTCGTTTGGGCTTCAGGGGCTGATTCTGGTTGATGGGCCTGAGTGATTTTGGAGCAGGCCCGAGAAGAGAAGACTCTTTCTCAGCTAGAGGTTCTTCTCTGTTCTTTACACTCCCCTTCAAACTTGGAGTGGGTGAAGCTAGAGGATGATCCACTCCCAGTTTGTATCACAATGAGCAAAATGGAGTAATTGCAAGAGACTTTGTGAAGATATCAGCTATCTGAAGCTGATTCGGGATGTGATTAACAATCAGAGCACCAAGGGCTACGCGTTCCCGGACATAATGAAAGTCGGTGTCGAAGTGTTTGGTGCGGTTGTGGAGAGCTGGATTGGCAGTGAGGTACACGGATGATTGGTTATCACAGTAGAGCTCAAGAATTTTGGTCTGAGGTATGCCCAATTCTTTCATCAAGTATTTTAACCAGGTTATTTCTGAAGAAGTTTCTGATAATGTTATGTACTTTGCTTCTGTGGAGCTCTTGGAGACAGTTGGATGCTTCTGGAAGACCAGAAGATGATGTTGGAGCCTAAGAAGGTGCAGAAACCTCCTGTGGATCTTCTGGTCATTGGACAACCAGCCCAGTCCGAGTCACTATAAGCACTCAAGGTAAAGTCTGTATCTTTGTTAAAAGAGATTCCCATTTGACATGTTCCTTTGAGATATTTTAGAATGCATTTGAGTAGAGAAAAGTCTGATACAGAAGGCTGATGCATTTTCTGATGTCTGGCCTTGTCAGGGTCAAATACTGGAGCTTACCAGCAAGGCAACGAAAATAGGTGGGGTTTGAGAAGGGATCAGATTGACCTGGAACTTTGTTGAGCTGTAGAGGCAGGGGAGTATCAATAGGTGCACAGTCCTGCATCCCAGCTACAACTAGTAAGTCTTCAACATATTTCTGTTGTGATAGGAATAGACCATTAGAATGAAACTGAGCTTGGATTCCCAGAAAGTAGTGTAGTCTTCCCATGTCTTTCATCTTGAATTATATGTGCATTGCATTTAGTAGATTGAAAATCAGCACATTGTTGTTTCCTGTTAAAACCATGTCATCTACATAAAGTAGAAGCATGATAACATCAGAATTTTGAATGTAGATGAAAAGAGATGGGTCTCTTTTACTACAAACAAAAACAGATTCCAGTAGATAGTTTCTAAACTAATTAAACCAAGCTCTAGGTGCCTGTTAAGCCCATAGGGTGATTTGTGAAGCTTGCAAACATTATTAGGCCTAGACTTGTCAATAAAACCAGTAGGTTGTTTCATGTAGACTGTTTCTGATAAATTGCTATGTAGAAATGCCTTCTTAACATCAAGTTGTTTTATTTCCCAATGCATGACAGTAGTTGTATGTAGAACTAGTCTAACAGTTGCAGTTCTAACCACTGGACTAAATGTCTCAAAATAATCTATGCCTTCTTCTTGATGATAACCTTTAGCCACTAATCTGGCTTTTAACTTATCTAGACTACCATCAGCTTTTAACTTAGTTCTAAATACCCATTTGCAGCCTAAAAAATTCATTGTTGGCTCAAATGGAACAAGAGGCCAAATATTTGTGTCTCTGCAATTTGAAAGTTCCTCTTGCATTGCCTGTTTCCAGCCTTGATCCTTCAAGGCTGCAGTTACTGTCTTAGGTTCTGGATAGGATGCTTTTTGTGTGAGTAGTGTGTACTTAGGATTAGATTTTCGAATACCATCTTTCAACCTTGGAACCATGGGGTGATTGACTTGTTGAACTGGAGGAGATTGTTGAGATGAGTCTGAGTTGACTTTCCTGACAGTAGAAGAGGAAGAGCTGTCGCCAATAGAAACAGGATCAGTGCCTGACGCACGCACAAGACTCTCCCCTTCAACTGCAGTAATAAACTCATTCACAAGACTTTCTGGAGGTGTGGCTTCATCTTTAAGAGAGGACTCAGAGTGCAAGAATGGTGAGTTCTGCAAATCTGGAACAGGTGAAGGAGCTTCTGGTGGAACTACAGCAAGAGAAACTGGTTGTTGTATGAAATTAGGTTGAAAAAGAGGCTCTACAACTGGTGGTGCAGATGTATGCTGTGGATCAAGAGTGTAGAAACTCTTTTGCCAGGCATCTAAAATGGTAGTGTGTTGTACAAGATGGTGAAACTTGTATTTTCCTGCAAAAGTGCCAGGCATCTAAAATGGTAGTGTGTTGTACAAGATGGTGAAACTTGTATTTTCCTGCAAAAAGAAAAGAGCTTTCATAAAATAGTACATGACGACTAATGTACACTCTCCCAGTAGGTGGGTATAGGCATCTATAGCCTTTGTACTTTTCATTGTTCCCTAGGAACACACACAGCAAGGATCTTGGCTCAAACTTATGAGCTGTGTAATCCCTAAGAGTAGGATAGCAAGTGCATCCAAAGGATCTCAAAGATGTGTACAGTGGAGTCTTTCCATGTAGTTTCTGATAAGGACTAATTTGATCTTCCAATGTAGAGGTAGGCAGTATGTTGATTAGAAAGTTGGCAGTAAAGAATGCCTCACCTAATACCTTTGAGGCATAGAGCTGTCAAACACCATGGAGAGCCCCAACTCTGTGATGTGCCTATGTTTTCTTTCAGATAACCCATTCTGTTGAGGGGTGTATGTGCATGAAATTTGTTGCTTAATGACACTAAGAGATAGATGACTGAGGAATTTAGGTGTTGTGCCAACCCAAGCCTGAATTTACGAAATCAACCAATTTATTCAATAATTTTTACAAATTTGCTAATATCAACAATTGACTTAACTCCATTAACAAACCCGTTAATATGTGCTCTTTTAGATGTCGTGTCGGATGCCACATAGGATTCGAGTGTTAATTTTTGCCAAGTATATAACACACAAAATGACCTCGTTTTGCCAAGTATAAAACACACAAAACGAGGTCATTTTGTGTTTTATACTTATAAATAATTAGCTTCTTCTTCCTCTTTACATCGAGAGTCGAACGTCGGCCTTGTTATCGTCTGAGATCTGGAAACAGTTGGGTAATGTTAATGAAGATACATGTATATTTAATAATCTGAATGACTTGACTTTATTAATGAATGGAACTCTCTTTATATAGATGTTCAAATATAAAATCTAATTATAATTAAATAAGGATAAATATGGATCTTTAACTTCCTATAGTTTAGGGGATTTACATGAATCTTAACTATAACTAGATACTAACCCGCGCCATGCGCGTGACTAAATGTTAGGTTGAAATGTTAATCTATAAATAAGTTTGTTAATCTAATATATATTTTTTTCAATTTGATTTATTTTATATATATATATATATATATATATATATTAGTATGATTTACAAATTTTGTTGCTTTGAATTATAAATATATATATTTATATGTCGTGTATTGTTATATACAAACTAATGCAATATAAATTGTTTTGTATATTGTATAATAATATGTATTTTTATCTAATTAATTTTTTTTTACGTTTTGTTCAAAAAAAATAATTTTAATTATATAAATGAATAATATGTCAATGTTGTTTTAATTACATATTA